>BRDA01092278.1:35839-52296 GCA_036984385.1 Crenuchus spilurus
AAGAAAAGGAAAGAGACCCAGAAAATGAATTTCTTAACCCCCCCCCCCAAATAATTTTTTTTTTTTTTTTTTTTTTTTACTTTTCCCCGACAGAGAAAGGAAAAGAAAAAAAACAAAAAAACACACAACTTTACTGACCCAACTTCATGACTTCTTACTTTTATGCTACAAAATATATGTGAAGGCTGCACTGATAGGAATGTAACTTTGTGCCGAAGAACACTTGTTTAAATTGTAAGTCATACCCTCTAATTTTTTCTCAGACATCATTAAAATTAATGTAGAAAAGCTGTAGCTGTATTATTTATGGACTAAACATTTGACCATATGCATCGGTCACATGACGATCTATTCCTCACAGAAATCAGTAGGTAGGCCAAGTCAATACACCGCTAACCTAGAACAGAAAACGTTTACAGATCACTGAACTACTGATCTCACCATCACCCCGCTGGGAAATTTTCACACCCACTCTAGCTAAACTTTGTGCTAATTGAACTTCAAAGTGAGGAGCATTTATACATTAGCCTAGCGCTGCATGAAAAATATGCCATTTTCACCTTCAAAACTCCAAAGCTCAGAATAGCAATCCAATATTAGATCACTGATACCATCTGCTATTAAGCATAAAACTGATAGAGCTTTGCTTCCTGCATCTGACTGGGTCGTTCAAGGCTCGATATACTAACAAATCAACAAACATTAGAATATTGTGAAAAAGTGCTCAGAATTTTATTCAAAAAATAAACTGGCTTAATATATATTCATTACAGAGTGACATATTTCAAGCTTTTACATAATTTAATGTCAACATTGAATAGTAATTTATTTAAACTCAAAATGATCTAATCTAAGGTCTAATTAACTAATATTCTGGATGTCAGATTTTCATAATCTATAAAATCATACTAATTAAAAATAGGCCTGAAATGTCACTTTATGTAACAGAGTTGGCTCACATCATGAACAAGAACCAACATTTTCACAACAGTCTTATTTTGCAGCTGGATTCTGTACGGATGTGTAGACAATGATGTTAATATATAAATTACATTGGTTGGTAGAAAGTTTACGTTTAACAAACTACATTGTTAGGAAGAGTTATGGCTTACTGCAATTACTAATAACCTGGATATTTATCTACTGAACAGTGTTTATGAACTTTTACATGCTTGATGCTATCCATGGTATAATTTAAGGCAAGTAAGGTTTGTATTTCAGGTCATGTGTTAAAAAGCACGTTTCATGTTCCTTAGATTTCCTGTACAGAGAAAGAGCCTATTTCCAAACATCATCCTACCTGGAAACTGTATTCAAAGGACTGGATCCTTAAATGGAACTAAACCCCACATAAACAAAATGAGGCTGTGGGACCAGGCGTGGTAAGCCTGTCTGAAGGGATGGACCAAAGAGACGCTGTAGCATGCTGCTGAGCTCTTTAATCAGGAGACAAAGTGCCTTTCTATGGCTTTGATGGCTCACCTCTACAGGAGCAAAACAGTTGTTTTATAACTGATCTTTGTGTGATACTTACTACAGGTGCCTGCCATTAGGGCTTTTTATGCTTGCACCTTTTCAATGCTGCACAGTGATGGAACAAAATGTGGCCTTCACGTGAGTATAATGTATGGAAGAGAACACACAGTACAAAAAGATTTAGAAATGATGAATGGGAAGGCTCTCTTGGATTTACTCCAGTCTTTTCTCCAGAGGTGGAATGGGAGGAGATCTGAAGCAAGCAATTTGTGAGTGTGCATTGCTCGGACATGGGGGGACCCATTAGCTGGATGGTTGGGATGATGCAGTGTGGGATTAACAGCAGTAGTGGGTCTGTCTGGGTGGTGGGAGTTGGGGAGGGGTGTGCCTGTGGCCACACATCTATGCAGACGCACAACAGATGCGTCTTAAAAAGATGGATTATTTCACATGGACGTGGATCATCCCACGACATGCACTGGGGCTTCTGACCTCTCTGCCCATCCCCCACGATTGTGGGTCGGCCACCCTGTCTGTGCACGTCTCATAAGTATGCATTAGTGGGGTCTTGCACTGGTTAGCGTCGGTGAACACTTGCACACGAGCTTGAAGTGAGTGGAACTCCCTGTGATGCGAGGTGCCTGCTATCTTCAGAAAGGTGGCAAAGTCAGGCCCTGTGTGTGTGCGCAAGAGAGTAGAACAGGGAACTGTCCTGTTCCCACACACCCTGTCTCTGATTAGCTGGATTATGTGACAGCTGCCCAAATGGCTGGATGGGGATAAAAGGAGTGGGGGATGTGACCACTGAACAAAGACCTCCATCCAAACCTCTATCCCAAGACAGTCCATCAACCAGTCTCCAGACTCTTCAGGAACATTCCTCAAGCAACTCACACACACCCCAAAATAGACATCCCAGCTAGCAACGCGTCACCTCTCACCGTTTCAAAAGGAGCAGTTCCTGCAACTCCACCACTCTCCTGATTAGCAAGCCTGATAATGAGGATATATATAGATATATATATATATATATCTTCAGGCTGTGAACAAGCTAACACAGCCTGAATGGCAACGACGCACTCCAGCTCAGCTGTGTATCGCACTATATGACCTCACATGGCCCCGTTTTGCATGCAGGCCCCATCCATGCTGGCAATTCAGTAGAGTTCCATTTGAACCAGCAATGTGTAATCAAACCATTCCTTCAGCGCTTGTGGTTTGACAGATGTGTGACTTGAAGGATGGCGACCTGGACTGAATTAAATTCTTATCTTGGTGTTATAGTCACTGCTACCTGTACAAACTGTGCTGTAGATTGCTGCCCTAAAAATGTGAAAGAGCATAAGGACAGTTATACATGGGTTTTCATATGCGAGCGAGTGTGTTTGTAAGTTTGTGTGTGGTGGAAGAAGCCACAGGTGCAGCTTCCCACGGTAGGGGGTTGGGCAGCATTGAGGGGGGATTTTAGGGCAAGGCTGAAATTAGAGGGGGCTGTAGGGAGTGAGGCTTTGGCTGACCCCTGAGACCTCTCATCAGAGATCTCACTGGCTTCAAAAGCCTCCCGCGCTGCACCGCTAACCTGCAGGACACACACACACTCACGCAGACAACTGCAACACTGCAACTCTGCCACTTGTGGCCTCCAATGTCTTTTGCAAAGCATGTACGTTTATTAGAAACATCACAGACAAGTTGTACAAAGTAAGGCTGCAACCTATTCTGTAATAAATTCATATTTCTGCTGTTCACTTCAGGAAGCATCTTCACATTGGAAGATTGATAAAGCTTAGAGCCAAAGAGCCAAATTAAACATTGCAATTGCATTAGATGGTAAAGAATGTCTATGATACACTTTTGCAATATCAATGTCAGGAGGCAATGCTACACCCCTAAAATGTGTTTCACTTCCATCCATCTGTGTTCTTCTTTCTGCAAAAGAATAGAAGTTATCTTAATTGGAAATTAGAGCTGTGTATTAGCAAAAACCTGGCAATAAATACGATACTATGATTTAATATTACTTCAAAATGATTTCAAATTTTATAATTATTCAAAATTATAAAAAGCCGGAATATTTGTTTTGTACACCCGTTCTCGTCCGGTATTTGTTTTCGGACCTATTTTCAGGTGGTAGCGCTGAGAGAAACAACGTGAAAGAAAGCCAGAATGAACACATGGCTGAGTGACGACCACGTAAGTGAATGCTTTGTTTTTGCTAAATTAGCGGTAAGTCATGTGGGTACACTGACAAAAACTGGGAGGAAAAGTAAAAAGTAGATGATAACAGAACTGTACAATAATCAGGGCAAACAATAACCAAGGTTTCACTGTACTGTGATAAAGTGCACTCATTTTCTTACAGCTCTACTTCCCATAGTGTAGTGCCATGTCTAAGAATGACTGCAAGCATTATATGAACAGTAAAGCATTGCAGAGTGCTGTATAGTCTAAATCAATAAATTATTCAACCTTTTCATAATAATCACTGATCCGACTTAATGAACATCTTCATTAATTGCTGCATTCCTCATACAAAACATTTCACTGCCCAAACCAAAAAGAAGATAAAGATGTAAAGATGGCAGCTGTCACTGCCAAGTGACATTGAGTCGAGCACTCCCTACCTTAGCAACAGATAAAGGTCATTCTGACCAAGTCTTGCACTAGGTGAGGCAACCCAAGAGACTGTTCACACGCCTCAGTCACAGCAGGGAGCAGCACAGCCTGTAGGATTCAATCAACCTACCAATCTCAAAGACATCCAGACAATGACGAGCTGATGGAGAGGGATGAGGAGAATCTTTAACAGGGTGGAACAGGGAGAGACATACAGGTCTCAATAACCCAGTAACCTTTACCAGGGAAGAGCAGTTCATTTCCTGCTCTCTCTTCGTGAGAGGAACTGAGGGAAGAGACACACTTCCTTAAGCCGGAACACGTTCTCCTCCCTTCGCTCTCCGCTTGGCTGCACCGTCCCCCCAACTTTGCTTGGTCTCACATTCACCAGACCAAAGACGTTCCTGCAACCTCTTACAGGTGATTTATTTGTGTATCCAAGTAGAACATCAACTCATGCTCACATAACTACAAATGTAATGGTGGGCAATATGACAAAAATGTAACATTAAAACGAAGATAAAAAAAATAAATACATAAAAAAAATGTCACAGTATGCAATACCCATTACATTTTTTGTATTTCTGAGATCTGACAAATAGAAATCACTGTAGACATGCAGCAAGTATCAAAACTTTTAGTTACAATAGTTTGTCACCATATTCTGCCGACAACTGAAGATTTCTGTATGGATTAAACTTTAAAAAGAACAGACCTGTTAGCTAAGCTGTGAAAAGTAGAAATGTGTGCGTGTTCTTTCAAATAAGCAATTGGAGCTAATAGGTGAATATTTTCTATTTATATCCAGAGTATTGAGTATCATGATAATACAAGTTCGTATCAGTACTCTCAATAGGGCTGCGAATCTTTAGGAATCTAACAAATCGATCCAGAATCGATTCTTGGGGTCACAAATCGATTTTTTTCCGATTCTTTCAAATCCAAACGAAATACTTTACCGTTGCAATCTCTGCAAATCGCATGAGTCACATCCAGCCCTTTCTTACCCGGGCCGGGTTGATGGTAAAATCCAAAGTGTTTCCAAATGGTTGCTTTCAAAGACTGCAGCTTGGCTTGCATGTCTGTACATAGCCCACGCTGCTTCCTTGTTTTGCCTAACACTACGGTGGCTGAGAAGACACATCCGCACCCGCAAAAAAAATTTATTTTTTGAAAACGAGAATCGATTCTGAATCGTTCAATGTGAGAAATGCGATTTGAGCTCGAAGTGATTTTTTCCTGCACCCCTAATACTCAAATCAAAATACTGATATGACAACCCTAAACTATTATTTGACAAACTAAGCCACACCAAATCCATGACTAATTATCTATTATATTCAGCCATTACTCTTCCAATCCAAAGTAAGTGTGCACAGCATTAGTGCACATACACAAATATAAATAAAACTGCCTTGCTTGCAATTAAACAACATGACACAGATCATATTGCCAGGTTCTGGTCAATACACAGCCTTAATAATTATGTGATGTTTTCTTTTTTTATATAAAACATGCAGTTAATGCTCAATTATGGCCAAAAGCCTGGCCAGAGAAACAAATTGTCACACAGTATGACAATTTATCACAATAGCAATAAATGTGTCATATTTTAATCCCCACACAAATGTGAAGCCCGTTTTTTCAAACGGAGGCCTCTAGTGACGGTCTCTGATAGACTGCCCTCAGAGGACCAGTGCTTCATTTATTCATCCTGCAGAGAGTAATTGCAGCGTGTAATCTTCATTAATCTGGGATGTCAATCCAGGCTTTCAGTTTTTCCACTGCCTGCCGACATGGACTAGCCAGGCCTGCCTGAGGCTGGAGAGTCACTGGCCGACACCAACCACAGCAATTATAGCCAAATGTGAGACATCACCAAGCCAATTATGAACTGCTGAAGGGGTTTTTGTGTTGTCTACTTAAAGGAGACTACAGCATTCCCTCTTCGTTAGACAGCTTCCTCACAAACAAACGATGGACTAAATATTTCTGACTCATTTCAAAACTTTCTGCAACACCATGATTAGAGGATCAGAGCCACAGACTGGCTTCTCAAGACCACATTAGGTGGGCATTTTGGTGCATTTCAGGCCTTTGGAGTTGCATCCAGGCATAAGCATGGTCTAAAGAGCTACTTAGTTAAGATCCATTCAGAAAGACATCAAAACAAACGTAATGAACAATACGCAAACATGGGCCTAGCCAGCCAATCTCTCAAACAGAGTGTAAATCAGTTAGCCTGTTTGTGTACCAAGCTCAGTGGTTTGGTCAATTTAACACATTGAGGGCAAAACGCCCACCTCCATTGTGGAACAGGGTGTTTTCACCCAGCAAAGATTTATGAAGCTCTGATGGCAGCACAAGTTTGGTCTCCCTGTTCTCCTCAGGGACAAAGAGAACCAGTCTGTGCACTAATGAGAGCACTTTGTACTCACTGCTCTTGGATGAGGCACTGCCAGCCACATAGCGCTAATACAACAAGGACCACATTTGTGTCAGTCTAGACAGAGTGAGAACGGAACATGAAGAAATGGGCTGGAGGTGTCTGGGGTGGGTTTGTTCGACAGCATCAGCATCACGCCTTCTGACGGTGGGAAGGCTAGGAAGAAAAGGGGCAAGCTGTAATCAATCACTGCACTCAGAAAGACGCCCTCTCCTCCCATGCACAGAGGTCCCCACTGCGCTGCATGTCGGGGGCAGACCAGTTGCCCTGACATTCATCTTCGAGGTGCCAGAAAGACAGAGAAGGGCTCACTTCGTGACCAGCATCTTTTTCTCCTTTCTATCTCTCTTGCTCTCACTCTCACTCTCTCTCACACACACACACACACACACACCCCCTGATACTTCTTATATATGTAAAGGCTCTCCCAACAAACTATATCATTAAAAAATGAAAATCATAATCATGGGCCTTGGCACAAAACCCTTCATTTCTATAATTGGTTGATCCATTATCTACAGTGCTACATCAAAAAATGACATCTAAATTGTATGAATTGAATCAATATTGAAAACAGAATTAATTCCAAAAGGAACACCATCATATTTTCTATTCATTACAGAAAGTGATAGTACAAGTCTTTTTGTGTTACTGTTGATCACTTTGGCTTATAGCTCAAGAACATCAGGAATATATCATCTCAAATTATCAGAAAAAGTGTCATTTTGAGTAATTTACAATTCAAATTCAACAATTCAAACATTATCATTAACCATTAAGTTTCCCTTTCCTGTCAAATATGCTGGCAAACTGTTACAAACATGGTGGACATTTCTGGATCTTGTATTCTGTGCTTTCTTTCCTTTCACTGACAGCATCAAAGATCTGTTCTTAAGACATTCAAATCATTTAAAGATGCAACAAAATCAACAGCAAATGGTTCCTGTATTGTTCTGTAATCTGGAATTTCAATGACATACATCTTTCTTGATAAACATAAAAAGCACTAAAGTAAAGGATTTGCCGAAAGAAAACTTCCTTCCCGGTGTTCAACCTTTTTCACATGAACAGACCACACACATCTTTAGAGAAGATGGCTTTAAATTGGCTTGGCCTAATTCAGATGTCTGCTTTAGAATGCTCCTGTGGCGCAGGTAATAACAGGGCGAGAGCTGAGAGGAGGTACGAAGTGACATCAAAGCCCAGGAGAAATGACTTGGGCTGGTCCTATGGGAACTAGGAGGAGAGAGGGGGACATCTGACCCTGCTTGCCTGTAGAGAAGCAGTAGAGTAGTGTAGGGCACACGGGTCTGTGTCAGGCTTCACTAGGCCTTCATTCACAGACCCTGAGAAAAGGCTTTTCCCATCAGTCGGCACGACCTAAAGGCAACGTTGGCCTTTGTTCTTTCAACTCTTCCCATGATCTCCCCCACTACCATCATCCCTGCAATACTCCCCAGGGGAAGTGACAACACACACACACACACACACACACACACACACACACACACGTGAGGCTCCATTTCAGATCAGCACTGGATGCCAGTGGTTATTCAGTTATCGGAAACCCCTCTCACACAGTCCAGCTCAGCACAAAGCCACTGACCTCTCTGCGAACGAGTTCATTTGACGTGACTCTCGTTCCGACTGCGACAATTGCCATTTTCCGCAAGGCTTCCAGAGCACAAAGGCAGACAATAGCTTTGTTAAGGGGCATTGTGGGCCTGGGAGGCAGGGAGACACAGTCTGACGTGCACTTTGGGCCCTGCAGTTGGTAAATGATATTCTGCCATCAGGAACCTCCCTGCTTTCAGCATGGGGTTGAGTTCCTCTCTCGCCACAATATCCAAGTGCAACAGCGGACCACAATGCATTTTGTTAACTTCACACACATCCAGGGGAGTGGGCCTGAGGCTTGTTTAAAGCAGTGGGAGTTTCAAAGCAAAACAGATGATATAAGCACAAACAGGTGTGCTGCTTTACCACCTGGAGCTTGACCAGCATAACTTATTCTGCGCGTGTGGTCCATTTAGCATTCCGCTACTATGCCAACATCATCATTAGCCATGTACTGACAATGCAAACAGACCCTCCCCTTCAGCTAATTAAGCAGGAAAGGTTACATAAACAAAGATAGTATGCATCTTAAAATAAAGACTTAAACACTGTTTGGTGAGAGAGTGTGGTGCTCAAAGCACAGACTGACATTATTATAATGATTTCTGGAGCAATTGTTTGTTATTGCTTGAGGGGAAAAAGTGCATAAAGGGAAAGATGAGGGAGCTGAGAAGGATGAGGCCGTTTCTTGGTTTGACTGCAGTATTCCCAGCAGCCACAGACAGCATGGCCACTCGACCTGCATGAGAAACAGCCTGCCAAGCTGAGTGCTGCCACAGCCCAGTGGGGACAGCTCACAGAGCTCCCTGAGCAGCCAGCCTAGATCAGCTCCACACACACACAGATATCATTATTCATGTCTCTGGAATTATGGCTAACCCTAAAAGCCATTAACAAACTAATGTCAGAAGCCCAACATGGCGTGATTATAATTCCACAAACGGCCAAAGGGCGATAATCCACCTGGCAACTAGCCCTCGACTTACTACAGCGAGGCTGCCATTTGACGCCCCTGATAAGTAGACCATCAACAGCCTATCTGACAAGAAAGAGGACTGTGTGACCAGCATAGTTACAGCTGTCGTTTTTCCCTGATTAACCTAATTTCAGCATCCCTCACTAACCCAGAAAACTGCATCTCCAACTAGCACAGCTTCCCTCAGTAAAATGCCCTCAACCCTCTCCTGCATGTTACTCTAGACCAAGCCTCATTGATAAGCCTAGCCTAGTTACAGTAGCTTCCAGAAGCCTGGTTACAGCCCCTCTGACGCCAGCTAAAGCTCCATTATCATCATTATCATTTCCAACAGGTTCAGGGGTCAAGTGGGAATTAAACTGGCCGTGCGCTAATGCACTTTAATTACAGCAGCACACCTGCTCAGCATTCGCGCACCCCCCCCACTCAACACAACCCCAGAGTCGTGCAGGATGCTTCGCACGCATGCATTAGTCACACGCAATCACATACACATGCAGCTTGTCTACATGAGCAAACAAACCAAAACATCCATGGCAAAACAATCAGAACAAGTTCCAGGAAGGGAAAGAACAGTAAGAGTTAGGGAACGATGAGAGCCACTGCATCTCCACAAACTGACAACCAACTACCTCTTCAAAGCTGCAAGATGTACCTTAATGAAAAGCAACCTTCTTGACTCTTCTATGGCAACACTATAATTAACCCTTTTGTCACATTAATTTTTAAGTGTTGACCTCAGCGGTCATGGCTCAGCAGGACCTGAAGAAGCATTACATCCAACATGTGAGCACGTTTACAGCTACTCACTACCACACCAGCTGAGTGTGGCTCACCAGTCAGAAGAGTGTACTACAGCTCACCAGCTCCCATATTTCCTCGCTGAAAAGCACCCCATGTGTTTTTATAAACTCCTCTCAAGAGACAAAGCAAATCAACTGGAAGTGCCCAGAGCAATCAATGTGAGCATTTCTGAAGGAGGTTCAAGCAGACATCTGCTCGTCACTCAATCCTCCATAAGGAAAAGTGCCAGTCCCATCCTAATTCACCATCCCTGTTCCTCTCTTTAAAAAAAACTTGGCATTTTTAGCACCTTTGCTTAAAGACATTTTGTATGGGTGTACTAACACATGCTTAATTAAGTATTGCTTAGAATAAAATCTGAGAGAACATTAAGGTTGACGTTTTGGAGATGCATTTGTTTTTTGAACCACTGATTTGAACCAGAGATCCAAACATGGTTCATTCTAGAGACAACAACCTCTATTTTTGAAAGTGTAGCACACATCTAACAGCATGCAAGTGGAGGGATGCAATCTCATAGCTTACTATCTTCAGAAGCTACTCTTGTCTGGGTTTGCTACTTCCCAATGGCTGTTTCTTAACAGACACTGTATGAACTCCCAGGAATCACAAGTTGGATTTTTTTTCTCTCCCAAATGACGTACGTTGCAGCATAAATCAACTGAAAACCCACTTGATCGATTGATAGTGTTTTGGCAGGAGCTGAGAGAATGTCCTGCCAAAGACACTCTCTAAAAGGAGTGCTTTCTTTGTTTTAGAGCACACACCATGTAGGAGTTGTGGAGTGGGAGGTGGCTGGCTAGTACTCGTTACAACCATCCAAACAAAATCTCTCTTTTTCACTTTCCTGCATCCCCCCTCCTTCCTCGCTCTCAACCTAACAACTGTTTTAACTGCATTGCAAGTGGATGAGCTGGAGACCAGAAAACCAGCCCAGACTGCTGAGTGATGGCTGATGCACTACAAGTGGCTTTACTGTTAAGGAGTTAGAGCAGTAGATGCATTAGAGGAGCAGGAAACATCCTCCAACAGCAAAGGGAAAACCTATGAAGAGGTTGAGTAAAAGTCACCCTTGGGCGCATCGCCTCCTAATTGGCCCAGTCTTTCAGCTCCTAAAAATATCTTCCCCCCGTGACTGAAGCATTCAGGGGCAAGAAAAAAAAATGCGGCCTTTAAGTGTTCTTCCCTCCATTTCATGAGAAGACAAAAAGGCAACACAGCCCCTGGTCACAAGAAGGAAAATGTTTACTGAGGTGGCAGAACAAAAAGCTGTTTTGTGCAGGTCGGAGAGAGACGAAGATGAAGGAGTAGTAGAAGAGAAGCAAAAGTGCCTCAGATCAAGTGAAAGATTCCTACTGTTCAGTCATTACTGTAGGTCCCACAGCGGGTGAACAGACGGGAATAAAAATCAATGAAGACTGTTCATCACAGACATGGAACAAAGTGGCACTGATGTGAAGTAGACTACACCGAGTCAGAAGCACTACTTGAACTTCAGTTGTGTAATAAATTTGCAGTGCTGCCTCTGGACTGAATTCATAAATTGGTTTAATCTGATTTTGCTTTCATTTTCTAGATTCAACACAAATTGAATTCAACCCTCAAACCTGAAGTTAACATGAAATGAGAGAAGTAATAAAGGAGATTCAGGCATGTCTTTGTGGTTCTTTCCCCTCACAAGAACAACACAAGGTGGACAGTGCCAAGTGGGTGATCTTTAAGACCTAGTGGACCCATAATCTATAATCAGCCTCCATCAGCAGCCACCTGTTCTAATGCCAAACTGGACAATTACTGCTTTTTGTTGGCTGGAGATGTAGCCAGCTGTGACTGACTAATTACACAGTCAATAGTGTAATCAGTAGTGTGGCTCAAGCCCTTCTTTCCCAGGTGAGGCCCAAACAAGTGGCTGCACTGAAAGACCAGTTAAGGGGGAAGGGAGCTCAGAGGGCCGCAGATAATTGTTTACTAAAGGCCCATGTAGCCGTCTCCTGGCAACCACCCGGCAAGCTCCCAATCAGGTGTAGCTGACGCTGCTGTTTAGCCTTGAAACGCAGCCGCCCTTAGCTTTGACGGACGGTTGCAGCTGCCATCTCAAACACCAAGACTGATTCTTTGCTGAGGTGGAGAAGCAGTCAGTGCAAGAGCCCCGAGTGCGTCTCCTGACTTCTGATAGCCTACTTAGACATTAACAGAAAAAAAAGTTACCATAAACTATAATTCTTCTATTACACGGCTGGTGGACAGCAACCGGCAAACCTCAAGAGGAACTGGAATCAGAAATGGAAACACAGATGGAAAGAAGCACACACACTGTCTCACACCTCTGAGGTAACTGAGCTTCTTCCGTATTCAGTTACAGTATCCTCTAAAAATGATGGCTGTCCACTAATGAACTGAGACCCTGGCTACTTGTGCAACAGGCAATCGTAGCCACACCAGATAAAGCAAAAATGCACATACAGAGAACAAATTAGCTCCTCCGACAGGTGGCAGACTTACTGGCCGAGAGCTGGAAGTGCGCACTGTATCTTTTTACAACACAACGCAGATGTGGTTACACTGGGTGCACATCAAATGCCTCTCCGGATGCAGCAGCAGCAGCAGCATCAGAGGACGCATTCCAGTGGCAATTTCATTAGCTTTCATGAGACCAGCCGGAAACTGCAGATGCAGCAAGACAAGACATTGCACTTAGAAAGGTCTCCAAAAGCAATAGAGGTCAGCAAACAGGACAATGCTCAGATTATACCTACACTCACTAAAGATCACGCTTACTGCCACCATCCTGTATGAGAACTAAGGAAAAGTCCACAAATTAATCCTGCTTTGATAAAACGGTGGGCTTAGCTAGTTACACATGAACTTTTTAGTGAAGGTGGGTTTAGAAATGGTGCAACTGCATTAAAGGCATTTGATTGCTGTACACAGCTTGGTCAAAGGGAGCGCCATGAGGCACAGATGAGTGACTACAGGTGAAGCTATCAGTATGTCTGGGCTCCTCTCCAAATCTGTCAGTCAATACTACTCAACATCTTTTTTTTGTTGTTTGGAGGTGCTGCACACATCTCTCATCTGACACTTGATACTGACATCAGCGGGGCTGCTTTGGAGAAATTAACACTAATGATAATGTGATGTCCTTGTACTTGTCTCAGTTCATGTGTACTTAGAAATGCACTAAACATGAGAATGATCTGCAGGAGAAGGACCTGTCTTTTTTAGCAGTCACCTTACATGCACTTCTGTAAGTAGAGGGAGCATTTTTGTCAGCTCATAGGGTGAACTTTCACTACTATCCTTTAACAAGCGCCTGAGGCTTTTACCCCAAAGAAAGCTTTGCATCCCAAAGGCCTAGAGCTGATGAAGTGGACATCAGTGCTTTAAGATAAAGGAGAAGTCGCACTCACCGGCCATGCGAACTGAAAGGGGATGATGATCTTGCCCGCGTCGCTGATTTTGTTGTTGGAGTTGCTCTTAAAAGAAAATATATTTCCACCAAGGACGCCAGTAGATCCGGTGCCGAAAGTGCACAGGCCGGTGGTGGTCACCTCGTTCTGGTACTCCTTCAGGCACACTTTAAAGTACGTGTCGCACTCGTCCCGCGTGCAGCGCTGGTCCTGAGAGCTCCGCGCGCCGTCGCAGCATTCCCCGTCCCACAACTCCCCGTTTACATTCTCCACCGTCATCAGCTGCAGCTCGAAATAGCCCGAGGACTGAGCCACCTAAAAATAACAAGAATATATACATTAAATAGCGCAGAAAGGCCTTCAGTTGCTGTCATTTCACCTCAGAAATCGTTTAAAAAACAAATCCCGAGATTAGCTCATCGACCGTTGAACTGTTAGCAGCGCTCGCGCTTCAGCTAATTGTTCTGACAGGAAAGCGGCAAAACTACCAACTCTGACACGTTCATTCCTTCTCGAGTGGACGGTCATCACACTCTCTGCCTGTTCAATAAATGCAGAGATAGGGTTCCACTCGAGGTTACCTGGCTCATCAGTGATATGACCAGAGCTCACCTTCGTCCATATCGTGAACAGCAGACACGCTACTGAGAAGCACTTGCTTATCCGCGCCCAGCTCCACATGTCGCTGCTTCAAAAAGCACTAAACAGACTAAACGGCCGAAGACCGGCGACAGGTTCCTGCACTCCTGACATGCAAAATCAAAAATTGGCGAGCCCGAAGTGCTCCTCCAGGTCCTGCTCTAGCCGTCTCCTCGCTCACTCCCTCCGTCAGATCACTCCACAGCAAATGATATGATCGCCAGCCACTGCACGCTGAGAACGACCCGCGTGATTGACAGCTCCCCAAGCCAATGACTAAGCAGAATTCCACCACCTCTCCGCCAATCAGCGGGAGAGGCGGTGCATTGCCAAAAAAACTTACGTTGCCCGTGTCACCGCGGAGGTGTAACATTTCACAGATGTTTTATCGTGCGGTACCATCTTTAAGTCAAAGACTAGACGTGTACGATGAGCTTACCTCAGCGATGTATGAAAAACGTCGAAGCTATACATTTTGGATAATTTGAGAGGTTTTTCCTCCTCAATAATTGCTGCAAGAGTTATTCAAGATTTACACACTTCAAATATACAAACATTCAATGGGAACACGAGCTAATCCACGGATTATGATATACTGTAGTTTAGCATTACGAATGCTAGTGTTTCGCATGTTTAAATGTCTGTTTAGTATGTATGTCAGTAGTTGAGCCTCTCTGTGCTTCAGACTGTTGAGTTGATGTAGGTCAGAGCGCCCTCTATCGTACGTCTGGTCTTATCAGAAACTACAGCTAGAATAGTGAACATCAGCTTTTCTGGAGACATCTTTTACTAAAAAACATATTTTGGACTAAAATGGCTTTTGGCTTGGACTCTCAGTTAAAACCACAAACTGTGTTCTTTATATTATAAAGGCTTTTTATATACCCCCCCATCTCATTTGCTAAATTTATTTGTAAAAGTTCTTACCAAATGTTCTTTTGTTGTACTGGTCTTGAGAATCCTTTTGGCTTGGAAAATTGGCACTATTTTCATTCCAGCAGCATTGAGGTGTTTAAAAACAGCGGCTCTGCTATGTCTGAGGCACTCATTAACACACCACCACCACATCAGTATCACTGCAGTGCTGAGAATGATCCACCCAATTAATACCTGCTTTGTACTGGTTCTGATCATTGAAGAACAGAGTGAATGGAGGCTAATAATGTATACAGAGAAACAGATGGACTACAGTCTGTCAGAACTACAAAGTGCACCTACTGTATATAGTCAGTGGGAAATGGACAGTGAGTGTAGATACAAGCTATGTGTACCTATTGAAGTGATTGTGTATATATACACACAGTCATAGCATAATATTATGACCATCTACATAATAATGGGAATAACTACCCTTGGTTCAGAGCATTCATTCAATGCTGATCTCTGACACTTTCATCTTTGCACCTGTATTAATTATAGAGGTTAACTCATCCACTGTAGTGTGTTGAATGTTCTGTACCACTCACCAGATTCCTGGCCTTGGAGCACTACGTTTATTCCAAACCAGAATTGGTCATAATATTCTATAAGATATGGCTCTGTATGAATGTGTGTGTGTGTACACATACTCATGCATGCTTCTTACATTTGATTATCATCCCACAAATTATATTTTTTATTAATTAATTATATTTTTCTTCTGCGGTTTAAAGGAATCTAACCAGATCTGTTTTAAGAATGTGCTCTTTCCAGCCATAAACCTGCTAACTGACAGTTGAGTTTACGTTATCTGTCAGTTTGAGGCTTTGTAGTATTTGTATGTGAGGGCGTACTTGTTGTGCCAGAGGTATTTTACATTTAGAAAAATGAAAATAATCCAGAGTCACAGGCAGTGTGGCTAAACAGGCTTCCCTTTCTTTCTTCCTTTTGACAGGCATCAACCTCGTATCAACCATAACATTCACACGCTGTCAGAACAGCCTGCATGACAGCTGCCATAAGGCAGGGGTGGAAGAGGCAGGAGTTGTGTGGAGAATGATGGAGGGGGAGGAGTGATGGACAGAGAGGTAGGTAGGGATGGTGGGGGAGGTGGCTCTGGGGAAAGGTAAAGTGGATGCCTCTCCTCATCCATATTTCATGGCTTTCCCTTGGAGGCCTCACACTAAACGTATAGCCAACAGAGTTATTCCCTTTTATCTTTAATCATCGCCTTGACCCACTTTAAAGCCTCTCACACTTTGCTTGTATCTAACAACAAAGCTACAATTGCCAGGGCAGCTATGGCAGATGCAGGTGAGCTGAACCGTCCATGGAGAGTATATTTTATCATACAAAGTCAACAACTGTAAACAAAGCACTAAATGTAAGGATTTAAGTTATAGCTGGACTGCATCAAGATGAAGATTTGGCTCCTCCAATTACTCTAAAGACACCTAAAAGATATAGCATATGCTAAAAGCATATTGTATAAAACAGCACCTTTCTGCTTAAGCGCGTTGTATAAAACAACACCTTTCTGCTTAAGCGCGTTGTA
>BRDA01092279.1:0-16283 GCA_036984385.1 Crenuchus spilurus
AGAGAGAGACAGAGAGAGACATGGGTGTAGAGTGACAGTATGAGAAAAGAGAGAGACATGGGTGTAGAGTGACAGTATGAGAAAAGAGAGAGACAGAGAGAGACATGGGTGTAGAGTGACAGTATTAGAAGAGAGAGAGACAGAGAGAGACATGGGTGTAGAGTGACAGTATGAGAAGAGAGAGAGACAGAGAGAGACATGGGGTGTAGAGTGACAGTATGAGAAAAGAGAAAGACAGAGACATGGCTGTAGAATGACAGAGTACGATAGAGTAACAGACAGAACAGAAGCCATATTGGAGTGGATACTGTCAGAAAGGTTGTGAGATGCTGTTATTAGTCATGCAGGCATTATCTGTGTGTTGTACACTAACACTGAGTGACTTCATCATGCAGCGTGCAGAACACAAAAAGAAGTGAAAAACACAGGATAGTCACCAGAGGTTGACTAAAAAAACATGTTCAATGTCCTGTAGGATCTCTAGCTCTCTAAAGACGTTTCGGACCTCATCTCGCTCTATGCACTGCTGTTTGTTCATGTATTTCATGGCGTACATCTTCTCTGTGTCCCGCTTCTGCACGATGCACACCTGCGGAAGACACACACACACACACACACACACAGTGAGAAACTTTAAGAAGCCTAAAAAATTATAATCCTTCATGATTACATGTATAAAACAAGCAGCAACATGTGTGTGTATTCACTAAAGATAAGAAGATTTTTCTCCAGTACATAACTATACGTTTGCTTAAAGGTTGTTTTTATTAAATCCATCCCATGTGCAAGAATATCATCTGTACCCTTAAGATCAGCATTATAACCCATCCACCTGCCACCCTTATCCAGTTTCTGCAATCTGTCAGCCCTTTTCACAAACATTTATAAGCATCTTACATAAGCATCAATTGAAGATCTACAAGCATACAAACATCCCAGAAATCTACACTTATTGTCCATTTTACCTGGGTGTTACAGTGTATTTGTATCAATGCTACATTTGAAGGGTGCCATAATGTTTGCATACCATTCAATCCTATGGGAAAACATTCTTGAAAAATCTGCTCGATCCAATTAAAATGCTGTATACAAGCCCACATGACCCAATCAAACCAAACAATCTGGAGTCAAAATAGTGTCAATATCTCAAAAACTGCAGGACAAAATACACAGGAAAAAATAATATAAAAACACATCCAGCAGAAATAATAATAATAATAATAATAATAAATAAATAAATAAATAAAATAGTTGTTATTATTATTATTATTATATAATTGCTTTGCAATGCACAACCATAACAATGCTGGTCAATAATAATGCAATCCAGCCTTTAATAACATCATATTAAAATTGGCTTCAGTACACTGGAAGATGTACTGCACTCATTTATGTAGCAATATAATCCTAATATTTCCATTTCTGGAGAGATTTATTTTGGGAATAGTTTAGCTAGAGGTCAATCTTTCAATTATTTTAGTTATTTATTGCAAAAACGTTACATACTAAATTTGCCCATATATTGTTTAGCTCTCACCCATAACCCTTAATATTGTGTTAGAATTGAGCCACACCAAATCAGAGCAGACTGAAAAGTGAGCTCAGATTAGAAATGTGATCTTAGATCAGCGTTTCCAACTCCAACCACGAGTTTCCAATATTGATTACAACTACGCTGAGGACGATGACTGGACATTGATTATATTTCACTGTGGTATGAGAAGATTATGGTGTCATATGAAGAAAAGGAAAATTAACTGCTATTGTGTTGCACTGTAATGACTGTAGTTATAACAGTACAGACTCCAATTCAATGTGCATTATATTAATTACAAAAAAAAAAAAAGAAATTTTTAAGAAAGCAAGTCCCTGATAACTATATCTCAGAGATCAGCTGTCAGAACATTGCTATTACAGCAAATTCTCATATCTACCAAATTATATCTTTGAAAGAGAAAGAGAAAACATTGATTTCGCCTCTTCCTGAAAGAAGCTGTTTTGACTTATATGGTGAGTTCATTAATAATTTTTATTGAGCACCGTTCTGATTGGCTGTTTGCAGCATTCACACTGAAACATTGAAGAAAAAATAGAAGCGATATAAAGAAGATTTTCACAATATGCAAGACAAGTGTGTGAGAGAGGAGGATAGTGAAGTGAAATGCTGACATTAATTGAATGAATTGTCTGGAAAGGAAGTTTGTATGGGAAATAAAATCAGCAATGGTGGCCAAGCTCTGCTCTGATTACACATGTAACATAACAGTCTTTATACTCATTTATTTATTTATTTTTAACCAAAAGTAGTGCTTGTATTTACTCCTCAGGGATTGTTTTCATTAATACTGTGACACTGCCAGAAAATGGATGGAAATTCTCTTCACCTAAAATGAGAGGAGAGGGGTGATAAAGGTGAACAGTATGGAAAAGAAGTGTATGAGAGTGGAGGTACAGTGGGGGAAAAAGTATTTGGTCAGCCACTGATTGTGCAAGTTCTCCTACTTAGAAAAATGAGAGAGGTCTGTCATTTTCATCATAAGTACACTTCAACTATCAGAGACAAATGAGAAAAAAAATCCAGGAAATCACATTGTCGGATTTTTAAAGAATTTATTTGTAAATTATGGTGGAAAATAAGTTTTTGGTCAATAACAAAAGTTCAACTCAATACTTTGTAACATGACAGAGGTTAAACGTTTCCTGTAAGTCTTCATCAGGTTTGCACGCACTGTAGCTGGTATTTTGGCTCATTCCTCCATGCAAATCTCCTCTACAGCAGTGATGTTTTGTGGCTGTTGAGGGGCAACACAAACTTTCAGCTCCCTCCACAAATTGTCTAGGCCACTCCAGGACCTTTACGGAGCCACTCCTTCACTGCCCGAGCAGTGTATTTGGGATAATTTTCATGCTGGAAGGCCCAGCCACGTTTCATGTTCAATGCACTTACAGATGGAAGGAGGTTTTGGCTTATAATCCAACGATACATGGCCCCGTTCATTCTTCCCTTAACATGGATCAGTTGTGCTCTCTTTGCAGAAAAACAGCCCCAAAGCATGATGTTTCCACCCCCATGCTTAACAGTAGGTATGGTGTTCTTGGGATGCAACTCAACATTCTTTTTCCTCCAAACATGGCCAGTCGACTCGAGTACCAAAAAGCTCTATTTTGGTCTCATCTGACCACATGACCTTCTCCCATGCCTCCTCTGGTCATTGGCGAACTTGAAATGGGCCTGGACATGTGCTGGCATGACCATGGGGGACCTTCAATGCCCTGCATGATTTTGAACCATGATGGCATAGTGTGTTACTAATGGTTCTCTTTGAGACTGTGGCCCAGCTCTCTTCAGGTCATTGATCAAGTCCTCCTGTATAGTTCAGGGCTGGCTCCTGACCTTTCTCAGAATCATCCTTACCCCATGAAGTGAGATCTGGCATGGAGCCCCAGACAGTCATCTTGTGTTTCTTCCAGTTTCTAATAATTGTGCCAACAGTTGTTGCCTTCTCACCAAACTACTTGTCTATTGTCCTGTAGCCCATCCCAGCCTTGTGCAGGTCTAAAATTTTGTCCCTGTTGTCCTTAGAAAGCTCTTTGGAGTGTGATTGATTGAGAGTGTGGACAGTTGCCTTTTATAGACATAAGTTCAAACGCGTGCAATTAATACAAGTAATTAGTGCAGAATAAGAGGGCTTCTTAAAGAAGAACTAACAGGTCTATAAAAGCCAGAATTCTCGCTGGTTGTTTATTGACCAAATATTTCTTTTCCACCATAATTTACAAATAAATCCTTTAAAATCCTACAATGTGATTTCCTGGATTGTTTTTTCTCATTTGTCTCTCATAGTTGAAGTGTACCTATGATGAAAATTACAGACCTCTCTCGTCTTTCTTAGTAGGAGAACTTGCACAATCAGTGGCTGACCAAATACTTTTTTCCCCACTGTAAGTGAAGAGAAAAACTTACGAATGATGTTAAGAGAACATTTTCCTCATCTTATGTGGGAATGAGTCCGAGATGAATAGTCTAAGATTTTGTAATTGGTCTTGTTTGTTTATGTGGGATTTGCTTTGAGAACAGAGTCAACATTGTTTCACTGTATATTAGTTCCATGTTTTGAACTCTCATTCACCTACACCACAGATTTCCATTGTAAGACATTTTGAAGCATTTCTAATGGCCCGTTCATCTCCTGATGGCCCAGTTCTGACCCACAGGTACTACTTTCACTGGGCCACATGCCACTGAACAACAGTGATGACTTTGTCCAATTTTGGGTGTCGGCCATGTCCTGATGGCTAAAGATCTGATCTGGTTTGATCCCGACAGGTCATGACTGAAGTGTCCTTGAGCAAGACACTTAACGCCCAACTTCTGCCATTAATAGGGGCTGCTCACTGTTTTGGGACAGTTTTGGCCCAAAATAGAAATGGAACAGAAGATCGCGAGTTTGAATCCTGGTCATGCTGTTTGCCATCAACAGACGAGCCCAAGAGAGCAAAAATTGGCAGTTCTCTGCCTGGGCGGGTAGATGGCGCGCTCTCTCCCTATCATTCAAACATTGCAATGTCCGCTGGCTCTGGCGTCTACTGAGCTGGGAATCCTGTGCTTTCCTCCTAGCATGTTGGATCCCCAGTGACGGTGTATTAAGGGGTAGTTCGAAAAGAGGAAGTGGCCGTATCACATGCAGCGGAGGAGGTATGTGCATTTCTTCACCCTCCTAGAGTCAGGGACAGTGCAAAGTGATAGGGAGAGCCCCCTAGTGGATGGGATGGGTTAATTGGCTACTACCACATTGGGAAGGGGAGAAAATGAGCAAAAATTATAAAATAATAATAATAATAATAATTTAAAAAAAAAGATGAAATGGAGCCCAAACATTTCACATGGTAGGTTGTATTTGGGAATTTAAATGTAATGTGCAACCCAGCCAGTTTTGGCCCAGAATACCTTATAACTGCCATAACTGAACTGACTTAATTGGGCCCAGTGTCAAGGTCAGAGTCCAGGTCTCCCCAAGTAAGGACGCAAACGCAGGATTCAAAGTGATTAAAGATGATTTAATAAAGTGTTCAGAGTGTTTCCAGAGTGTGTACCAACCGACATACACTGATCACATTCAGACAAACAACTAGCAACCAAAGACAGGAACAGAAGGGTATTTATACACACAATACTTAATAGGGAACAGGTGAAACAATCATGGCGGGGCTAGACAGGACAGAACTTAAAGGGACAGGCACGCAAAACAAGACCAAACACAGGCAGGATGTTACACCCAGACTATTTGCTATATATTCATTTTCAAAGTTAGAGTAACACAAATGCAGATACAACAGTTGCTTTCTGTGCATCACTGATAACAGAAATCATACCATTCTTGTAAATTGTTGCTGTTATTTTTACCAAGATCCTACACAGAACCTTCTGCACTCTGGAAATATAAAATAAATCATATTGCGACAATTTGCCGCAGTGTCTCTGTAGAAGCGATGCGGTTGTAGGTTGCCTCTGGCACAAAAACTACAGTGACGATTATCAAACTGTTGTGTAATAATAGTGAACATAACCAGCATGACTTATCTTGTGTTCACGACCCTTGAAGTGAAGCTTTCTCCACCCAAGGTGGGTTTTAATAAACTCTCAGTGGTTATGGACCTGTGATTTCTGTTTGCTTCTCTTTAATGTCCATCATCAGTAGGTTCTGGATGGCCAAACACTCCTCAGTCTAGCGTTCGCCTTGATGTGTCAGCATGAGTGACACTCTCTCTCTTTCTCTCTAACACACTTTCTAATCCAGCAGATAAAACACAGCCTGTGTGAAGAGAGAGCTTTTGTGCAATAGATCAGTTGAGCTCACTGAATAGAACAGAAACTGTACGCCAGGCTGTAACAAACCATCCACACTATCACATCTCACACACGTCTGTATGACACCACTGGATCAATCTCTCTGGATAAAGAGCTGTCTGGTAACCTGAGAGTAGAGTAAAGCAGAGACAGACTGCATTACTGCTTGTACAAATCGCTTTAAAGGAATCAATTCTGCTCGTTTTCCCCTTTTATCCCAAAAATTCAGACATGAAAAACATTAGAATTCCTAATATCAGGTCCCTCCTGAACCAGAGACAATGTCAGAAGTGTCTTAACTTTACTAACGAGACAATTAGTACTGTGGTCCAAAGTCCTCTTTTCAGTCAGTGACATATTTCAAGCTTTTATTGTTGGTTTTAATGTTGATTCTGTTTGAATAGTAATTTTAATCAAGTCCAAAGTCAACACAGTCGTCTATCAGGAGATTTTAGAGCATTTCATGCTTCAATCTGCTGACATGCTTTATGGAGATGCCCAGCAGCTGCCCACAGTACCAAAACTACTACTGACTATCATATTACTGTGACTGACTGGTCAGCCAAGAGTACAATCATGTAATCAGATCTTTCTCCACCGCACTACCTCCACCTGTAATGACAGAAGGCGACTTTGTGTTATTACGCTGTTTTTAAACTCTGAAACTAGCCATTTCTTAAAATCAGACAGTCAAGTTCAAAGTACATAAAAAAGATTAGCTTTTATTTAAAACATGACTAAAACTTGACTGAAACTTTATTTACGTTGCTATTGTATTTTTACTTTTATTTAACTGTTCTGATTATGATTTTTAAACATAAATTTTATAATCTCTGCATATTTTTGCTTATATTTGTCTGAACAATGAGCTGCCTTGTGTATGAAAAGTGCTCTATAAATATATGATTTCTTGTTATTGGTGTTTTTATTTAATTAACACACTGGGATGACTGTATATAGTGCCAGTGCTCCCTCTTTATCACATATTATCTTGTTTTTGTTGGTTTATGACAGGACCTGAACAGTGTGATAAGACCAAACATTGTCCAGCTGACGGCACCAGACAGTGGACAACAGAATCAAACAACACATCACAATGAGACATCAGATTATTAAAAGGAGGGTGAAGGGGCAGAAATCACTGCTGATCTATGTGCCAATTAAACAAGTTCTGGCAGAAAGTCACTGAAGCTCATTTTTGTAAGATTTAATGAGAATTGAAATATTATTCTGCTATTAGAGCTAAAATCGATCTCACACAGAGGACCAGTCTGACCTGTTTACTAAGCAAATGTTTAGGGGGTGAGACGAGGAGAGAGAAAGATAAAAAAGGTGAAACAGGTATGTACAATAGATAAGAAGAGAGGAAGAGAGACAGAGAGTGATAGACAATGAAAGAGAGTGAAAAGAGTGAAAGAGAGTCAGGAGGAAAGAAAGAGCTAGATAGAGAGAAAGGGTGAGCAAGAAAGAGAGAGATGGAAAGAGAGAGAACAGGAGAGAGTCAGAGAGAGAGCGAGAAAGATGGAGAGAGAGAGCAAGAGTCAGAGAGAGAGATAGCAGGAGTCGGAAAAATGAAGAGAGTCAGTGAGAGAGTGAGTCATAGAAAGAGAGAGAGAGCGAGTCAGAGAATGTAAGAGAGAAAGTGAAAGAGTGAGAGGGAGTGAGTCATAAACAGTGAGTCAGAGAGAGAGAGAGAGAGTCAGAAAGATTGAGAGAGAGAGTCAGAGCGAGAGAGCACGAATCAGAGAGATAGATGGAGAGAGTCAGAGCGAGAGAGAGAGCCAGAAAGAGTGTGAGAGAGAGAGAGCGAGAGCAAGTCAGAGAGAGTCAGAGAGAGAGAGACAGAGAGAGACAGAGAGAGAGACAGAGAATCAGAGAGAGAGACAGAGAGTCAGAGAGAGAGAGAGACAGAGAGAGTCAGAGAGAGAGAGAGAGAAAGTCAGAGAGAGAGTCAGAGAGTCAGGGAGAGAGAGAGTCAGAGAGTCAGAGAGAGAGAGAGAGAGAGAGAGAGACAGAGAAAGTCAGAGAGAGAGTCAGAGAGTCAGGGAGAGAGAGTCAGAGAGTCAGGGAGAGAGAGAGTCAGAGAGTCAGGGAGAGAGAGAGTCAGAGAGTCAGAGAGAGAGAGAGAGTCAGAGAGAGAGAGAGAGAGAAAGCTGGATTGGTGCTGATAGCTCAGGTCCCCTCATTAAGACCAGGCAGATGGCCTCTTCACTGCATTAGAGCAGGAGCGACAGCAGGAAATCTATTACTACCACAAAAACACACCAGCTAATTGCCTCCTTCCTCTTCTCATCTCGCAGGAGCAGACAAGCAGAGCCACGGCGCGGGCGAGCGCTGGGCTTTCTCTCTCTTTCTGTAGCCCATTACTCAGCCTACCCTTCTCATCTCTTCACTCCAGCACCACCCCTTCCTCTCTCACTCTCCTGTTGTTCTCCACCTCCTCCCTTCTCGTTCACTTTCGCTCTTCTTCCAATATCTTCTGTCCAATTACTCTGGCTTCTTTTTCTCCATTAGTCTGTCTCTGTTAGTTATTTTCCTCTTATATATTCCCTAACCTCTCTTTGCTTCTCTCTCTCTCCTCCTTCACTTATCTTCTGTTGCTCATACTCTCTTGATTGCTCTATGGTCATAGTAATAGCCAGACTATAGGGACAAAAGTATTTGGACTCTTGCTTTCTTCTGAAATTAAGGCTATTAAAAAAAGAGTTTATCCTACTTTTGCTAGTAACTGTCTCTACTGTTCTAGGAAGGGTTTGTACTAGATTTTGGTACATTGCTGTGAGGATTTGATTGCATTCAGTCACAAAATTGTTGGGCGAACTCTGCCACCACCTCATCCCCAACTCCACCAACTCATTCCAAAAGTATAGGATGGAACATAATTTCACTGCTCAATGCCTCCCCCATATTGCCCACGCCTGCATTACACATGGTGCCAACAGGGTCATGTTGTTTATTAGTCCTATTTGATTGGCAGTACTTCTTGAGCGAGACTGTTTGTGTGCATTTGTACATCTGTGTCATCTTAAAAGAGCTGAATGCATTCATTAGAAAGGGTGTCCACAAACGTTTGAACACATAAGTGTAGGTCTCTGTCTTTAGAAGAGTTAGAGGGTAAAGTATGATGGCCTACACTTTAATTTTTTCACTCTCATAATGACATGAATGAACAAATGATTTTCATAGCAGATACTAGATTAGAATGATACAGACAAAATCTTATCTTCACCCAATGAACCACAAAACAACAAATATATACTGTATATACAGTAAATTAACTAGAATATGTTATATTAGTCCATAGACAACCTCAATAAACACTATTAATCACTTGGAGATATTAGTCCATAAACAACTTCAATAAACAATATTAAATTATTATTATTCAATTATACATATATTGATTTCATACTGTACCATTGCTATTGTTTATTTATAATCTGTATCATAGTCATATCTGTATATTAGAGCCATAGTGTTATAATCTGTACATACCCAGTGATGGCATAGTTACATTGAAAAAATAATCTGATTACTCCTTTAAAATGTAATTTAATTACTTTATTGATTACTTGATTTTAAAAGCAACTAAGTTAGATTACAAGTTACTATACTAGTTATATTCAGCAGCTGCAGACAACCCCCACCACCACCTCTACATAAAAATGACATCCAGTTTAGCCAATACTCACTTTATTGGAAATGCATTTTTAACAGCAACAATGTATCTCCGGACATTTAAAGTTGAACTTAAAAACTATTTCCTGAAAAAATACATGTTTTATATAAAAAAGACTGTTTCTCTTGAATTAACTTAAATATATATTTTTTTATAAAAAATAAAATAGTCTTTTTTGACTTCACTTAACATAAATACTTGTTTTTATAAATCTTTCTTGACCTGATATATTTAACTGTTAACACTGTATTGGCAAAACTGAACATCGAATCTTGTTCACAGCATGATGTACATACTGCCTTCAC
This sequence comes from Crenuchus spilurus, assembly GCA_036984385.1. Lineage (NCBI taxonomy): Eukaryota > Metazoa > Chordata > Actinopteri > Characiformes > Crenuchidae > Crenuchus > Crenuchus spilurus. The sequence goes on from BRDA01092279.1 coordinate 9,833, forward strand.
AACTTCTTCAGCTATTCTCCACTTACTGTTTTTACACTGAAGTCCAGCTTCTGTTGTGTATGAGCCAATTACTAAAAATTATTAAACCTTTTATCTTTGTGTATTTACTTTGTGTATTTTTTGACTTTTGGTTTAAGATATTTGGATTGCATGAGAAAGTTTTTTTTATTTAAACTAGATAAATTAATGTTTCTTATGTGTTAGTTCATAGTGTAGTACTGCAGTGTCAGTATAAATGGTTACTGTCTCTTTAAGAAAAACGCTATTTTGTTTTAATGAGTGAGTAGGAGAAGTTTAATGTGGAAGACCATAGTCAGCATTTTCATTTGATAACCCTTCCCTCCATTGTTTACATTTGCGCAAGAACAAGTAAAATCACAAGAAGAAAGTAAAAATATATCTTTTTATTAAGGAAAATGATAAAAATAGTAATGCACAGTAACTTCGGTAAGTAACTTTAATCTGATTACTGGATTGGAAATAACGTGTTAGATTACTTGTCACTGAAAAAAATGGTTAGATTAGAGTTACTAAGTAACACGTTACTGACATCACTGTACATACCTGGATCCACCTGTAACACAGTGAAATCTTTAAGCCATAGTCATAGTTTTTTAAACCTGTATATAATGTACAATAGGTATTAATTCACTACTAATGCACTTCTGGTTAGATGCTATCTGCATTTTGTTGCTTTGTATTTCTGACATGTGCAATGACAAAGTTGAATCTAATCTAATCTCAGAATTGTGTGTAATCACAGTTTATGGGGTTAATTCACCTCAGACTGCTGCACTTCACATTTTCAGAGACTTTCAACTCATGCTGGACTTCCAGTGCATTAGGCACCCAGTTCTCTGCTCTCCTGATGAGACCCACTTTCATCAGCACTGCAGTCTAGAGTGCCCAGAGACCCAGCTCTGAGTGCCAGAACTGATCTGGGATCAGTCTCTACCACAGGAGTAATCAGTTCCAGTACTAGAGGTTCTTAGTGCAGCATTTTTTTTCTGTTAAATCACACCTACTAAACATGGATAATGGTGTATTAAGGGCCGGGAAGTCAATGAACTGTGTTTGGGTGCACATTTTGACACTTTATTAGGTACACATAGCTTGCATCTACACTTACTGACCACATATATATATATATATATATATATATATATATTTTTATATATATATATACACACACACACACACACACACACACACACACCATATAGGTTCTCTGTATACTTTGTTCACTCTATTCTTCAATGATCAGGACCCTCACAGAGCAGGTGGATCATTCTCAGCACTGCAGTGACACTGACGTGGTGGTGGTGTGTTAGTGTGTGAGCTGCTGGAGATGTTAAACACTGTGTCCACTCTGTCCCCTCTATTAGACACACCTACCTTGTTGGTCCACCTTGTAGATGTAAGGTCAGAGGCAGTAGCTCATGAGTTTGTGTTGGTCCTTTATTCTTACACTGGTGCTCACAGGACACCGTTGGCAGGTTGGTGCACTATTTTCACTCCAGCAGTGACACTGGGGTGTTTAAAAACATCAGCGGCTCTGCTGTGTCTGATCCACTCTAACACACACTAACACACCACCACTATGTCAGTGTCACTGAGAATAATCCACCATTATCTGTGGGAGTCCTGATCTTTAAAGAACAGCCTAAATAATGTATACAGAGAAACAGATTAACTACAGTCTTTATTTGTAGAACTACAAAGTGCACCTACAGTTGCAAGAAAAAGTGTGTGATCCCTTTGGGATTACTTGAATTTCTGCGTACATTGGTGATTAAATGTGTTCTGATCTTCATCTAAGTCACAACAATAAACACAAACAGTCTGCTTAAACTAATACCACACATGCAAACATTCACAATGCAGGGTGGAAAAAAAGTTTGTGAACCTTTGGATTTAATAACTGGTTGACCCTCCTGTGGCAGCATTAATCTCAACCAAATGTTTCCTGTAGTTACAGATGAGACCTGCACAACAATCAGGAGGAATTTTGGACCATTCCTCTTCACAAAACTGTTTCAGTTCAGCAATATTCTTGGGACGTCTGGTGTGAATCACTCTCTTGATGTCATGCCACAGCATCTCAATTAGGTTGAAGTCAGGACTCTGACTGGGCCTCTCCAGAAGTCATATTTTCTTCTGTTGTAGCCATTCTGTTGTTGATTTACTTCTATGTTTTTGGTTGTTGTCCTATTGCATCACTCATCCTTTGTTGAGCTTCAGTTGGTGGACAAATGGTCTTAAGTTTTCCTGCAATATGCCTTGATTTTCCATTGATGACAGCAATCTGTCCAGGACCTGAGGCAGCAAAGCAGCCCCAAACCATGATGCCCCCTCCACCATATTTCACAGTAGGGATAAGGTTTTGATGTTGGTGTGCTGTGCCTTTTTTCTCCACACATAGCATTGTTTTTTTCCCCCAAAAAACTCAATTTTGCTTTCATCTGTCCACTGAATATTTTGCCAGCTGTGCAGTGGAACATCCAGGTGCTCGTTTAGAAACTTCAAACATGCAGCAATGGTTTTTTTTTTTGGACAGCAGTGGCTTCCTCTGAGGTGTCCTTCCATGAATTCCATTCTTGCTTCATGTTTTACTTATTGTTGATTTGGCAACAAAAATGTTTGCATGTGCAGGAGATTTCTGTCAATCTTTAGCTGACACTCTAGGATTCTGCTGTGCTCTTGCAGTCATCTTTACAGGATGGTCACGCCTAGGAGGAATAGCAACAATGCTGAATTTTCTCCATTTGTAGACAATCTGTCTTACCGTGGACACATGAACATCAAGGGTTTTAGAGATACTTTCATAACCCTTTCCAGCATCATGCAAGTCAACAATTCTTGAATGTAGGTCTTCTGAGAGCTCTTTTGTGTGAGGCATGGTTCACATCAGACAATGCTTCTCGAGAAGAGCAAACTCAAAACTGGTGTGTGTTTTTCGTAGGACAAGTAGGCTTTAACCAACACATCCAATGTCATCACATTGATTGGCTCCAGGTTGACTTACTCCTGGCTCCAATTAGCTCTTGGAGAAGTCATTAGCTTAAAGGTTCACATACTTTTACCACCCAGCACTGCAATGTTTACATATTGTGTTCAATAAAAACATGAAAACAAATGTGCAGTATTAGTTTAAGCAGACTGTGTTTGTGTATTGTTGTGACTTGGATGAAGAACAGGAAGCATTTAATGAACAATTCATGCAGAAATGCAAGTAATTCCAAAGGGTTCACATCCTTTTTTCTTAAAGCTGTATATGGTCAGTGGAGCTAAAATGGACAATGAGTGTAGATACAAGGTATGTGTATCAGTGACCGTATGCCGGACATTGGCTGCCAGAAACCTTCTTCAATATGATCTCAAATTCTGATGACCTCTGAATTTTTCATGCTGATTACAGTCACAGGAACAGCTTCTAGATCTGCCTGGCTTTCTGAACCTGCAGACTCAGGTCTCATCAGGAACTTTACCACTCAGCGCTGGCAGGGGATCAGTCGTTGCTTGCACAAATGGAGGAAAGAGGCAGTCACACTGAAACAGCTCACTTTCCAGAGTTCACATTTGCACTGATATCCTCAAAATTGCTTACGTTGGTTCACGGAGCTAATCTACTGTATATTTTTCAATGCTTCTATTATAGCTTGCAAGGAAATGACCCATTGTGTAGAAAAGCTATTTCCTAGACCTACATTCACTACCAATTATAACAGCATATTCATTTGCTATGCTGGTAACCATATAGTGTCTTAATCTACCATACAGCAGTCCTACAGCTTCAGTAATCAACCATACTGTAGCTCCAAATTGCAGGCTACAAAAACGGATTAAAATGATTCACCATTTGAGGCCCTGTCTGGCCCAGCGGTGATTTAGCAATCTCTCAAGCAATTCACCTCGGACAAAAACAACGCCTCATGAGTTTCACTTCCACTAACACATATAAACACCCCAGAAAGCCATCAGAGATGATGCAGGCTGGTCTTGGCAAAGAGGGCTGATCAGTTTACAGGCTTCATATGATGTCTGAAGAGTGACTGTGAAATATTCTTGAAGCGCGGGGCCTTGTTCAGCCCTGAGGATGTTTTCTGTTGCCTTTTATTCATAATTATCATCAGTTACTCAGTATGAACTTTGGACTGCCCAAATAACAATAAATACATTTTCTCTAATTTGAGATATAATGAGTTTATAGACTTTATTACAGCTGCTTACTCTCCGCCAGAAAATGTGATGTAAAAATATCAAGAAAACAGTAGAATAAGAGATATTAGTCCATAGGCAAACTCAATAAACTCTATTAAAACTCTTTGTGGACATTGTGCATAATATTAAAAAATGAATGACAATAAACATACCTTCCCTAAGGATGACGTTTAGTCTAACTGTGATGCCAATTTGGGAAGTTCAAGAGGGACATTTAGTCTAACTGTGATCCTCATTTGGGGGGCTCGAGAGGAACATTTAGTCTGTGATGCTAATTTGGGAGGTTCCAGGGGGACATTCATTCTCAATGTGATGTCAGTTTGGGAGATTCTAGGGGATGTTTTGTCTAATTGTGATCACAATTTGGGAGGTTTTAGGGGGCATTTAGTCTAACAATGAGAAATGTTATATAAATACATCTACCTGGTCAGGAACTTTCTACCAAATATTAGGCCTATATGACTTGTGCTGCTGTATTAGCAAAATCTGAATTCTGGGGCCTCATTATTAACTTGTGTGGCCTAAAGTATAGAATACAGGAAATTGTATTTAAAAAGGGGGCAGAATACATTCTGAGGACTCCTGGCCTATATCCTGTTCACCTGAACTCTATGCAGGATCTGTCAGTGGCTGAATAATATTACTGAAATACTCCAAATCATACTTTCCGTCGTAAAACTGTAACCTTTTTCAGCATCAGAATACACAGACACTGTGAGAAATGATCACACCTTCATTTGCTCTCAGTGGAGTGTGGGGCTGAGCATATGGACTCCTAATAAGAGGGCAGGCATGTTTAGCTAGACTCATTCGTAGTGCTAGCAGCAGTGTGAAAATATTACATTCTTATTAGTCTGGTCACTGTTTTTGGTTCTGTTCCTCTGACAGGCAGATGGATGGACACTGAGCCACATCTCTCTGAGCGGATAATGGACACCAAAGAGAGAGTAATTAAATCCAAACGGGTATCTCCAAAATGCTAATGAGCGGAACACAGTCCAATGCATTAGGCTCCTGCTGGCTGTTTTTCTCTGTTAAACATTCATTATGAACACCTGCTTTTCAGCCCCATACACAGATTAAACAGGACGCTAAAAGGTCAAGTTCTGTCCAGCTGGTCTACTGAATGGATACAAAAGAAGCCGCTAGTGCACACACACTGCTGGGTGGATAATCACGGCATTCTGGCCAGAAGAACCAGTCAGTCTACACAGGTAGGTACAGCAGCCTAAACCCACAGTTCAGTAAAAATATTGCTACTTCAATGAAATAACGATTCAAGCAGCAGTGAAACTTGCCTAAAGTATTGAAATAAAAGACTCCTTAAGTACACAATAGAGGTTTGGGAAAGGATTGGGCCCCAAGTGGCTCAGCAGACTAAGATGCTGACACTATGACTTGAGGATCGCGAGTTTGAATCCCGGTCATGATGTTTGCCATCAACAGCCGGGGCCCAAGAGGGCAAAAATTGGCAGTGCTCTCTCTGAGCGGGTAGATTGTGCTCTCTCTCCCTATCACTCACACATTGCACTGTCCACTGGCTCAGACATCTACTGATTGGTCCATTCAGAGCTGGGAATCCTGCACTTTCCTTTGAGTGTGTTAGGCTCCCCAGTGACAGAGTATCAGCGGTAGTTCAAAAAGAGCCGGTGGCTGCATCACACACAGTGGTGGAGGTTTATGCTTGTCTTCCCCCTCCTAGAGTCAGGGACATTGAAGAAGTGATGGGGAGTGGCCTAATGGATGGGATGGGCTAATTGGCTACAACTACATTGGGAAGTGGTTAAAAATGGGCAAAAAAAAAAAGTTTGGAAAGGATTGACATTTCTCCATCTACAGTGCATAACATCACTAAACAATTCAGGGAATCTGGAGGAATTTCAATTTGTAAGGGTAAGGGCACAAGCTTCTGCAGAACATCTGTGATCTCTGATCAGTCAGATGGCACTGCATCAAGAACTGTCATTTATCAATAGCTGATATCACCACATGGGCAAGAGATAACTTTGGCAAACCTTTGTCCAGCACTACAATACAGAGTTACTTTCACAAATGGGAGTGGTGAGAGAAGCCTGTCCCGGCAGATATAGAGGAACATACCATGGAACATGGCTTTGAGATAACTTGCTATGACTATTGTCATGTCATGTCATGTCATACGCCGTCATCGCTTCGCGATGGTAGGCTGCACAGACGAGTCACTTCTCTCCAATGCCATCTGTCTCTGGTT
>BRDA01092280.1:0-16336 GCA_036984385.1 Crenuchus spilurus
ATCTGGTCTTAGGTCTGATGGTTAGGGATCTGGTCTTGAGGTTGGGGATCTGTTCTTGGGTATGATGGTTAGGGATCCTGTCTTGGTCTTGTGATTGCTGGTTCGATCCCCTAGCAGGTCTTAACTGAAGTGCCCTTGAGCAAGGCACCTAACCCCCAACTGCTTCCCGGGCACCGTGGAGAGAGCTGCCCACCACTTTAGGCACATATTCTCATAGCCTAGTGTGTTCACTATTGTGTGTGTTTTCCTGCATAGATGGGTTAAATGTGGTGGTCAATTCCATTGTGTGCAAATCACATTAGCAAAATTTGAGTCTAAATCTAAAAAAAATTATAATTCTCCCAAAAAGAAAATATATATCATCTTGGAAAAAAAATTCTAGGTGAACCCAAACGTTTGATTGGTAGTGTATGTCAGATGTGTCTTTCATGACCTAATTAGATGCAACATAGTTAGAGCAAAGAGAAACACTAAAAATGCCCAGCTCACCTCAGCTGACCTTGGTGAACAAAAATTAAGAAAAAGTGAGTTTTGTTGATTTGATGTTGGTACAGCGGGCAGTGTTGCAGTAAGACTCAGTGGTGAATTGATTTGTGTGCTGAGCATTGCTATGAGTGCAGCCTGAAGTCTCACACCAAGGCACTTGTAAATGTTTGTCCAGTGTCAGTGCTCTCACCATGCTCTCGGTGAAAAGCTAATCACAGTGATCAGTGTTCTTTTAAGGCTTGACCAGCCACAGTAATCGCACCTCACTCGCACCTAATGGCTCTTAAGTTGCACTGCCCCTGCATTTCCAACACTCCTGCCCGCCTCCTCTTCCTGCGCACGGCCTGTTCTGCTCGAAGGCTGATCAATTAAAATGACTTTAGCATTTACGGGCCCATCAATACATGCTCCCCTCTGGCTCAACAGTTCTTGCCTACGCTGTATTGAAGGGCTCTGGGCAACATGCGTGGAGTCAGTTGTTTCCAGTCAGTGGGCTTCAGTGTCATAAACAAAGCAAATTTGTTGCCAACAATCAATGAGGTGGGAGCTAAATGTTGATTTACACAGCACCTTCTCTAACACCTCTGTTTTTACTGGGCATTTGTGCATTTCATTAGAAACACCTTAAAGTGATAGTTTAAGGGAAAAATTGACTGTATCATATACGGTTACATACTGTTAAATTGAGCAGATATGTAGCTAGCATACCACATATGCCATGTACCACATATGAAGCAATGTAAAATAAAATATAACAAAATACACCAGTGATCATTAAAACATTACTGTAATATTTTATGATAAACACAATGAACAGAACAATATTTTTGGATTGCACTTTTAATATGTGTGTAAGAAAATATTGATGCACTTCAGTATCACAATATTATGCTTTATGATACTGTATATTTCTCAAAAACACTATTGATTTTGAAATTCATAGTTTATATGCAAAGATTCATGGCAGATATGTGGCAGTTTGTGTTTAAACCCCTGACCACTAAGTAGCCATGTTCCTAACTTCAGCCATTAGACTCTTTCAATCCAACATAAATAAGAAGTGTAAGGGTGCAGCTGTGACAGTTTTCCCTAAAATTCCATTTTAAAAATCACAATATATCACCTTGCTTACAGAATCACAATGTATTATAGTGCATTGAACTAGAACCCCTGTATGTATTGTGTTGCCTGGTTCTTAACAACATCAGTCAGCTCAATATATTACAACCCTAAAACAATGTGAAATTGTAGTGTGCGATAAAAGTGGGATTTCTCATTGATAACGTTCAAAACAAACTGAACACACTAAAGCAACGCCACACAGTGCTCCCACCTGAAAATTGGTGCAAAAACAAAGAGCAGCCGAAAACCCTGAGAACAGGTGTACAAAACAAAGGCTGCCTGCTGGACCACAACAGCATTCTCTAAAACGGAGCGTAAACCCGTAAGAGTGATGTTAAATGTTCATTATGTTCGGTATGTTAAACTATAGTTATTCTATATAAAATAGATAGATAGATAGATAGATAGATAGATAGATAGATAGATAGATAGATAGATAGATAGATAGATAGATAGTTTGATTGATTGATTGATTCAACTTTACTTTGATTTGCACACAACAGAATGTGCCCTCCACATTTAACCCATCTGTGCAGTGAAATACACACACTAGTGAACATACTAGGCTGTGATAACATGTGCCTGAAGCAGTGGGCAGACCTATTCATGGCACCCTATCTATAGATTTACATTATTTTTTATGAGAAATATTGCTTTAGTTATTGTTCGTTGTGGTTATCATCAGACACTATAGAATGGATTAAACCGACGTTCCACTGTAATTATATGAGTTTTGGAGCACATGTTGGCAGTCTTGATTAATATTTTTTTTAGTAAGACATATTTACTTTAGTAATTTGGTGGATTTGCCCATTTATACTAAAGCAGTGTGAAATGAACACACATGGACAAAAATCATTAGCAGGTTTTTGCTGAATTTTGAACAATGTACAGAAAAGCCAGAAAAAAAGCAAACTAAATGAGCTGGATAATTTAGAATATCACTAAAGATTAAATGCCAAAAAGGCTAATAGATAAAGACCATGACATATTGAGCCATAAGTCACATGCTTTGGTTGCATCTGATCAGTCCAAAATAATCGTGGCAGCAGAGGATTGTATGGCTTAGTATGTTTGAACCAACATGGACCCTAAACCTTTCTTTGAGTGAGAGTGACATAAATGTTACTTGATGGAAAAGCAACTAAAAACAAATGTCTCAGGATTTGCAAAAGAAAGTGCTACAAACAGACGTATATGTAGAGCAAGCAACACAGGCTGCGTTCACATTACAGGACTCATTACTCAATTCCCATTTTTGTTCAGATTGTAACCAACTATCTTGACATAAGTGACCTGTTTCTGTATTTAATGTGAACAAATATGTTTCTGAAACACCATGCATGCAAACATATGCTTATGCACAAAGCCTTGGTCACCAAAAACAAATATCATATGTGTGCAGGGTTGCCAGGTTTGCAAAAATATTGTTGCTGGATAAACTTCAGAGGTGGCGATGTTTTTGCATTAAATAAAAAAAGAAAATGAATGACAAAGTAAAATTAGTTTGTAAAAATTACTTTTTAATGCTTCTTATCTTTTTGGACACGTTATATTTTGGGTCAGTTTCCAATAGTGTAATGCCCTACCCTGCGCCCTGTGAGGGGGAAGGGGTCTAACTGTGACATTGATAAGGATAAAGCGGATGTGGTGATGGATGGATGGATGGTAACCAACCAAGTAAACAAAATGTATTCAAAAGTATCAGTGTGTTTTTTAATGCCCCATTGCCTGTTGCACCAGTGTACATATGTTAGCATTCATGTATATAGTAACAATTCAGCACCGTCAAGCAAAATGAGCTTGTGCCCAAACAAAAAATAGCAAAACACCAGTATAATAGCTTTAGACATGCACCCTATGTGAATGTTTTTCTTACATTAATGGAACTTATTTGTTAATGCTGATTTCAAAGTCCATGCTTATTGTCACTATCTATGGAGATTTTTTCTGCTTTAACTCAAATTTGACTTATCATCTATCTAGCTAGCATTAATTTTTTAAAAATTGTTGGAATTTCAGGCCCCGAGTGGCTCAGCGGAATAAGGCGCTGACACTGTGATCAGAGGATTACAAGCTTGAAACAACTGGGGCCTGAGAGAGCAAAAATGGCTATGCTCTCTGGGTGGGTAGATGGGACTCTCTCCACATCACTATTAAGTTATGCCCGCTGGCTCAGGCGTCTGCCAGGTGATCCATCCGAGTGCAACAGGCTGCCCTCAATAGGTGGTGACTGACTTCACATACATTGGAGGAGGCTGTTCTAGTCTTCACCCTCTTAGAGTCAGGGACATTACAAGTGATTGAGAGAGTCGTAGCGGATGGGTGGGTTGATTGGCTACTAATACATTGGGGGGAAAAATTGGGGAAAAACAATTAAGAAAAATGTAGGAATTTCCCTTTTACCACCACCTTGACTTATGAAATGGTGTATGTGTACATTAGCTAATAGTGCTGTCCCAGCAGAGCTCTTCACACTCACTTAAGTAGAAATAGACATTGGTTGTTACTACACTTTTGCCAGCCGTAATGACTCAGATTGATGTGGATTCACAGTGATTCTGTAGCTGACTTAATAAGCTTTACTATTGGGATGGGAGCAGTATTCTGTTTACAGTGCAAGCTAGAATGTGCTAAAAGAGGCTGCTATAAATGGGCTGAGGTGCTCCCCAAAGAGAACCTCACTTGACATGTGTTACTAAATCTTTTAGAGATGCCATCTGTCTGCATCTCGCTGCTGGGTACATTGACCCCTGCCCATGCAAAGGTCATAGAGACCTGGTGTAGACCTGAAGAGCACATTCATCCAGGCCTGGTACTGAACAGGATGCAAAAAGCAGAATTGGGTCTGGAATGTAGAAGAGCCTCTTAAAGGACAATTTTGGCAAATAACCTCATGTTTCACTTGTTTGACATGTAGTAAACACAATGAGACACTCCAGAAGTGAATGGCTCTTTGAGAGAACCGAAGAGTCGGTCCCCAGCTGTTTATAATGACAGCTAAGGGAACTGAATGCAGATTCTAAAACAAGTGGAACAAATGCATAATCCTTGCAGAAGTATATCATCAGTCTGCAGATAAGTGTTTTTTTATGTTATCAAATGTGTTGTTGCTGTTGTTGTTATCAAATCTTATAATTTGAGTTTATAAGTTAAGTTTGGACAATACGGAGGATTCAAAAATGCAATGTTTACTACATTTTCTTTGAATTTTATTTATTTGAAGATAATATGAACTGAAGATATTTCATGTTTTGTCTTGTCAACTTCATTTCATTAGTTAATATACATCTGTTCCTGCATTTGAGCAACTTAAGCAGTACAGGTGTAACAATCCAGGTAGGGTTACGAAAAGACAGAGGTAGGATCCCAGTAACGTGGTATATTAATAGACACTGACATATAACGACCTACAAACTTTCACTAATACAACAGTATACCTAAACACTCAGTAAACCTTCAAAGAGCAACAAGACAGAGAAACACTAGGTAGGCTTTATACTAAACATAATTACCTACAAATCAGAGGGAGGCTGTGAACATAAGGGAAAGGTGCATAGAGACACATGACGAGACAAGGCGTGTACAGGCAAGACAAACAGAGACAGGGCAGAGGTTGGGCTAAAGGCTTGGCTGAGGTGGGAGTGTGACTAGAGGGTTGTTAATGTTGCATTTCTGTTTAAAAATGATCTTCATATTCTCTGTTGGGACTGCAGGAAGGCCAGTCCAGTACCAGTACCTTCTTCTGTCTTTGTAATGTGTGCAGCATGTGGTTTTGCATTGTCTTGTTGAAAAATGTGTTTATGTCCTTGAAAAGATGCCTTATTGTTCTAAAATCTCTATCTACTTTTCTGCATTATTGCTGCCATTACAAATGGTAAATGACCTTTTGCCAAGGGCACTGAAATGACCTTATACCATCACAGAAGCTGGCTTTTGGATTTGCTGATAACAGTGTGGATGGTCCTTTTTATTTACGGTCTGGAGCACATAATGTTCATTGCTTCTAAAAAAATCTTGGATACTGATTCATCTGACCATAATACACCTGTCCACTGTTTGATGGTCCATCCCAGATGCCTCTGATCACAGAGAGGTCACTGCTTCTGGACATGGTTAATATAAGGCTTATTTTTGCTCAGTAAAGTTTTAAGTGACATATATGAATGTAGCTTTGAATGGGCTTGACAAAGGTTTGCCATGTTGAATGATGATTCTTGCTACAGTGCTATCTGAAGAATCAGAGATCACAGGTGTTCAGCTTAGGCTTGTACACTTGCCCTTTATGCACTGTAATTCTTCTAGATTCCTTGTAATGTTCATTAATATTATTCACTGTCAATGGAGTGAAATATTCCAATCTGTCTTGGAGGAACATTGTTTCTAAATATTTAAATAATTTTGTCATGTATTTGTTGACAAACTGGAGATTCTCTGACCTTCTTTGCTTTTCAAAGACCCAGCCTTTTGTGTGTACTGCTTTTGTATTATATCCTTATAATCACCTGTTGACATCATCTGTTTCAAATCACATAATTATTATTCTTTTTTACTAGCCCTATATTACCACCATTCCAACTTTTACAGTGTTCTACAGGCGTGAAATGCAGCAATGTATGTATATTAACAATAATTATTAAACATTGAAAAACAATGGAGAATTCTGACTGAAGCAGTTGCTTGGCAGCTCCAGATATTACCTTTAAATGAACAAAGTCTTTAAGTTCTGTCAATTTCAAGGCTGAATCTTTAGTAGTCCTGTGTGTGTGTGTGTGTGTGTGTGTGTGTGTGTGTGTGTGTGTGTGTGTGTGTGTGTGTGTGTGTGTGTGTGTGTGTGTGTGTGTGTGCATGCTGGCTTCAGCATGCCTGTAGCAGAGGGCAGGTAGGTTAGGCACCTCAGGGTCTTGGGCCCTATTCAGGCAGTGAGTGCAAACAAATATGTGAGGTCATTCCACATGGACTCACGCTGTAAATTGAGGGCATGGCTGTAGGCCGTTGACATGATGCCAGTAACCTATTGAAATTTCCAAGTGTTGAATGCCCATTATTAGTCAAGGAGCAGCTATACATGAACAGTTACAGAGTTCTTCGATTCAAACAGGTCTACAGCTCTATAGTCAAGCAGAGTGTGCTGTGTGTGTGTGTGTGTGTGTGTGTGTATGCTTCCTGCAGTTCAATGTTGAGGTTTTGTCCATGATTAAAAGCAGCCGATGGAAGCGAAGCATTGGAGATAGTGGTGGGTAGAAGCACTCACCCTGGAGCTCGGGGTCAGGACTTTGACATACCAAGCCTTCCATCCTTACCAGTGACTGACAGAGGAGGAAGCTAGCTTATGCCCTTTCACATGGGAATCACAGCTTGCAGCAATTTGAAAACAAAAACGTCTGTAAGAATTTTGTGGGAAAATTAATTGTCCAGGCTTTTTTTCTCCCCCACTCTGTTGCTCTTAAGAGCGCCACAGCCCAAAGTTTGTTGATTCAAATAACATTTTTGGTCAGAATAAAAGGCACAGCTGTGTTTTCCGTCCTCCATGCGAGGTCACTAACCATGCATTAGCTAAAAATACCCATATCTGATATACAGCCCTAACGTTGATGGTGATGGTGTTTGCTAGCTGTTCCCTTGACAGCGATGACGTGATTCAAATGTTTTCCACAACACACACACACACACACACACACACACACACACATACGTATAATTAAGTATATGCTAGAAATATCCAGTTAACTAGATAATGGACCACAAAACTAATTGTCATGTTTGCATTCCTGTAAGAAGAGGGAATCTCTCCCCCTTTCTTTCCTGGACAGAGAATTCCCTCTTTTTCCCGAATGTCGATGAAGTTTCTGTTCTCGCTTTTTTATGTGCTACTTTGCACGATAAGCTCTTCAATTAACTGGCGAGCGCTCAAACGGGTGCCAGCCGTTATTAATGAATGGCTGCTGAGCCATGAAGCTAGTGTAACCTCAAAGACGTCCTGCATGGGTGGGTGGTGGTGGGGTGCTGTGGGTTTTTCTTGAACTTCTTCAGTGGTTCTTGTGTATAAGTTTAGTGGGTTGATTACACCAGAGTGGGGGTCCCCACAGTGTTTTTCCTGCATGTCCCATGGGCGTCTTTTCCAGCAGTAATGAGGCCTCCAGGACCGAAAAAGCTTCTCTTTAAAACGGAGGAGTAATGAGAAAGAGCTGGCAGAGGGAACAGGGATTTGCTCTCTTCAGTGAGACGGGAAGGTCACAGCGAGGAGTTTTATTTTTGGGGGGAAGAAAAATCAAAATGTTTTCAGCTGCAAACAAAAAAAACCTAAAAGGGAGATGCTACAAAGGCCCACAGCCCAGAAAGTGAGAGGCAGTGGTGCTGAACAGCTTGACAAGGATTTGACAGACATGAAGGCTGACTTCACCTTAATGACAGTTAGAAAATGATTTTTTTCCCTCCAACCTGCAATGATTTCATTAAAAAAAAAATGGGAAAGGTGCGCCTTTGACTTCAGTTTAATCGCGTGTGTGTTTGACATTTCAAAGATGTTTTTAACTTGAGTAATCAGAGCTCTGGGCAAAAGTTTCAAAATGGTGTCACTTCAGTCAAGCACTGCGGAGTAGTTCATTCAAATGTCACACATTTTTGTGTGCACAGCATGAGTTGCTCAAGGTCAGAATGAAGATTCACTTTAGGACTGGCAATTTTGAGTGTTGAGTGAATCAACTGAATCATCACAAACTGGATTTGTCCTTTTGAAGTAGCACTCTCTCCACCTAGTCACTTTGAATATCCACCACTATTTCTTCAACAGCAGGTGGAAGAAATCCAGTATTTGCTTTGTAGTGGGTGGAAATCCTTTTGTTAACCATTTGAATGGACTTTTCCAGCATCAGCATATATTTTTAATACTTCTTAACCTTTTGCGCATGTTATTTCCAGAAAAAAACACAACACTTAAATCATAAAGGATAAGTTTAGACACAAATCAGTGCTTCATTTAGCCCTTGCCTGAACTGTGGAATGGAGAAGCTGCTTTAGTACCTGTCGGTCCTGCGCCGACAGCAGAGGTGCCACAGTCCCATCATGCCTCTCCAGCAATAATAACAGTCTCCTGGCTCTCAACCCTGCCACATTCAACCATAATTGCCCCTGACAAGAGGGCAAATCATCAGCGCAGCGGCCCTGATAAGCATTACAGCCAGATGACAGCACACAGAAGTGTATTAGCAACACTGTGACATATCGCATTACCACTGTGAATGTAATAAAGCTGATCACTGAACACTGAACATGGTGGCTTGAAGACAAGCTATTTTCTTCCCACTCCTGTGGGGCTATTATGGCCCATTTGCTGACGCTGATAAGTTGTTCTTCACCACCACCACCCCCCTTCCTCCCCTGTTCACTTCACCAGTTGTCACCTTCATGTATAGATGCAGACATTCATATACCAGTGATTAATTGTACGTGTACTGGCCGGAGTTGGAGATTGTGTGACTTGAGTAAGCTCCACTGTGGTAGCAGGCGTCTTGGTTTTAACATGGCTGCGCTATGAATCATTAAGGTTTGAGTTACAGTGGAAGTCTAAAGCTGCAGTTAAAGTCCATCTCCACTTTCTTACTCTAATCCTCTGTAACGTTTGAAGCAGAAGTTGAGTCTAATCAAGGCAGATTATCTGGAAGGTTCTTTCAATGAAAGCAAGATCAAAGGCCAGAGAAGGACCAGCCAGAAGACTTGAATCATTTTAGGGGTTTTTTGTGTCTTTTTATCTGGCCTGTGCTAGACGACTACATATTTTACTGTATGTGAATGTCATGTTATCTCATCATTGTTTAGCAATGTGTGCTGTTGATATTGGGTGGCATTTCTAAATAGTTAAAATCTTTATTTTAAAGTAAACAATTCACTTTTTTGGGAGAGAAACCTTTGAGAAGTTGTGCTTTGGTTCTTCATGATCAGATGTGTGTGTGTGTGTGTGTGTGTGTGTGTGTGAGTGAGTGTGTGTGTGTGTATTTGTATTTAATCTATATAAATACTTGTGTGTATATATATATATATATATATTATATTTATCTGTGTGTGTTGCTCAATTTACATCTGATCACGATTCTCTCCAGAATTCTTGCTGAATGTATGTATTTATTTATTTTGTAAAGACTTGTTTATGCTTTATTATAGTGGCAGATCCTTAGTGGGCCATTTTCTTTAATTGTTCAACACTTGTATTGAGTTTTAGAGCCAAGAGTAACCGGAGAGCTGAGATACTGGCACAGGTCTTGAACCCTGATAACTTGTACATGTTTGATAGCCATTGCATTATAAATTATTTCCAGGCCGCCAGGCCTTGAGGGATCATATTCTGTCAGCTCTGGTTCCTGGTAACATCGTTTAATGACATTAACAATTTTGCCGCTCTAGTGTTTCACTTTTATCTGGGAAATCTTAAACGCCTCTATGGTGAATACTTGGTTATGATATTATCGCGACTGTGCCGATTGTGCTCTGGGTGTATCGGATGGCTATTAACTGTGGGGCAGCACTGGTAATAACCCAGCTCATAAAGCACTGTGACGCTGGCTAACAGCCTCGCTGCATTTCCTGTGGTAACTGAGAGAGGTCGGCCAGAGAGGCAGAAAGAACAGTTTTAATGGAGGCGGACGTAACCTTTTACAATTTTGTTTCTCTTTTTTCTTCGTGGCTCCATGGGGCTCTGTTAAACCTCTCATTAACCTCCTTTTTAACTTCCCCTGCCACATTTGATACCACATTTCAGCCTAACATCAATGGTGTCATGCCTAATGAGGCTGACTGTAAAGTAGTGTGTCAAAAAATGTGCGTCTCTCAAGGTTCACACTGTTAAACAAGGCTCTCTCGCTTTTTCTGTAATTTTCAATTAGGTGCACGTTTGGAGATGTGTTTTAGATATTATACAGGCTGTGCTCTTTCTTGTCAGACTCTGAGTTTGCATAAGGATTTCCACTTGTCTTTTGCTAAGGGTAAAGCAGCATCATCAAAGGAGTAATCTGACTCAAACTCTTTTTTTATGTATTGTCCGTTTAAAACAATAAAACAATACAAAAGGAACAGTACATCAAAGCTCTTGGAATGGTTCCAGAACCTGAGGGTTTTGGTGATGTAGGCTTACCGTTGACCCAAGAGTTGTGTGGAATGAATAGATTCTTTACAACCTAATGCTATATATGATCTGTTTAGGGTTTCCAGTATAGGGGAACGAAAGCACCTTTATCTCTATAGATGGTTTTATATAGCACACATTCTCCCTCTTCAAGTGTACTTTGTGAAGTGCTCTTGCCATGAGGCACACTCGGCATGGGAATTGTTCATGTTTCCTTTGCAAAACAACACAAAAAAGCCCTAAATGTATATGTTTTTTTGAACCTACTTAGTTTGATGCACTGTAGCTTAATTTTACACTTGGGATTGATTGAAGTGCTTGGTAGTTGAGGGAGTTGAGTTGAATAATGTTAGCCAAAGACACTTCAAACACACTTGTGCCCTCTCATCAGAACACTGTCTGCATTGTTTAATCGAGAGAGATTTCACTTCACTCAAGGCTGGAAGGAGCTGTATCATTAATTACTGAACATCAGAATCTGTGCTTTTGTGCAGGGTTACTAACTGAGCGGGTGTCATGATTCTAACTGGATGGCATTCAGAGTCATATATTCCCAAGGCCTGAGTTTAAAAACCCACTGCTGCCACCTGACTGCTGTTTGTGACATTAATGGGAATGTACATGGAATAACGGGCTGCCAGAAGTGATTCCGAGGGACCATCCAGACATGTCCCGCTTCTGTGGCCACAGCAGACATGACACATTTTAATTTCAGCAGGAGGAAGTATGGCAAAGCCCATTTCATTCCCCGCTCACAGGGAGAGGGGGATTTGCCATGCCTAATGGAGTTCAATGATTGCAGCATGTCAGATAACTAATAACCATAAGGAGTGTGTGCATGTGCTGAGTGATGGGACAGAGGAGGGTGTTAAAGAAGGACAGAATGGGACGTGTGTTAGTGGGAAAAGGGGGGAGCTCCTCCAGTGCCCCGCTCTTGTCACACAGCCCAGTTCAATCCGACGATTTTTCAACCGGCTCGTCAGTGGGGATGAAGGAAACCTTGGCAAAAAAAGAAAACTCCGTAAAAACGGACTTAAGGGACTACGAGAACTGTCACCACAGACAGCTATTTATCGGAGATGACAGTTTGCAAATATCTCAATCTGTGAGAAGGCACACAGGGTGACACTGAGGAGGGCTGTGAAATTGGAGGAGTCAGCAGCCAACGTTTATTGCGTCGGGCCTTTAGCAGTGAGCTCCAGTCGACTGACAGGCAGAGGTTGTAGGCGGATGCGTCAGTCCTGCCCCCCTGGACGGTCTAATCCATTCTGCATAGAATCCGAATTAAGCCTCCTTATAAAAACCTAAAGACTCTGAGGGGCGAGAAAAGACTTAACGTTAAAGAACAGCGGATTTATGTTTATTATAACAAGACCAGTGGGAAGTACAGGATTAGTAAATTAGAGAAGAGGAAGGACGGCAGAGGAATCCTGTCTGGAAGGAAGACTAATAACATTTAGAACTTGAATTAATAAAATGTTTTATACATATTTTACAAACATGAATAGTATATTCTTGTGTAACACTGGCACGCAGTGCAGACTCTAGTCTGCTGACTCAGATTTGATATGTCAGTGTTTACAGTCGTTTTTCATAAAGAACATAAAAGGGGAATTTTTGCCATTGGTTGCACTGACAACTAGTCATTAGAAAATTCAATTATACATGTAAAACATTAGTTTCAACAGTACATACATCATATAAAAACATGCTTCCTGTGCAAGTGTCTTCCTCCTGATCTTAGAGGGATCTTCTTCTCCATGTTTATCTTGTGTACTAGAGACCTGGACCCAAACTTCTGAGTCCTGTTGTAAAAAGCACTAATAGAGTGGTGTGGAAAAGACTTTGTTAGGGTACATTTCTGTTACTGTGAACAGTTAAGTGAGTTACAGGTTGCCTAAGGCAAAAGTTTGGGCACTCTGCATGATCAGTACTTAGTGACACCCCCTTTGGCAAGTTTCACAGCTTGTAAACACGTTTTGTAGCCAGCTAAGACTCTTTCCTTTCTTGTTTGGGGGATTTCCATCCATTCTTCTTTGCAAAAGGCTTCTAGCTCTGTGATATTCCTGGGCTGTCTGTGAGGTCAAACTGTGAGGGCCATGGCAATGCCTTCTGCTTGCCCCTCTTAAGGAAGTCCATTTTAGATTTTGAGGTGTGTTTTGAATCAGTATCCTTTTGTAGATGCTATGCTCTTTTCACACACAGCTGCTAAATGTTTGTTTTAATGTTTGCTAAATGTTTTTTCCCAAATACACAAAATGTCTATAAACTTGCAATATAAAGCTTGTAAATACCTCTATTGTCCTAACAAGCTAATTAAGGTGTTGGTAAAAATGTATCTATGCCCAAATCCTTTTGGGATACCCAAACTTTTAAATGATGCTCCATTTCTTTTATACAATTAAAGATTGTCTGCATAATCTGCTCTTTTCACTGTTAGCCTCTTTTCTCCCTGTTCTTCACTGGTCAAGACCCTCACAGGGCAAATGGATAATTTTCAGCAGTGACACTGATGTGGTGGTGGTGTGTTACTGTGTGCTGCACTGGTACAAGTGGATCATACACAGCAGAACTGCTGATTATTTAAGTACCTCAGTATCACTGCTGCAGTGAAAATAGTGCATCAACCAAAACTATCCAGCCAAGAGCATCATGTGACCACCAGTAAAGACTGAACAAACTGTTCAGCGACAGATCTACAAGGTGAACCAACAAGACAGGCATGTGTAACAGAGTGGACAGTGAGCTAATATAGAGTTTAAAATCTCCAGCAGCTCTGCTGTGTCTCATACACATGCACCAGCACAACATGCACTAACACACCACCACCACATCAGTGTCACTGCAGTGCTGAGAGTGATCCACCACCCAAATAATACCTGCTCTCTTGTTTAATTCACTGGCTTTACTTTGGGTCATCAGCTAGGCTCTACTGAGCTCAGTATGACCTGCTATTTGAATGTTGAAATGCATTTAATCACGGATGAAATTAGTCTATCCTAAAGTGTTGTCACAACCTCACCCCCAGTTTCATGTTTTACTGTTTATTTTCACAGCTCATCTCATAACACTCCCACTCCCCAGAAAAGGCTACATCTTGTTCTCTTTCTGGGACAAACACTGGAGAAGGAACAGAACCAGAATACAGCTCACAGGTGGGTGCAGTCTCTTAGCAGCTGTTCGTTTTCATGGGGTTTGTACAGCCCCCACTCAAAGCTCTATTCTGCATATCGCTGCTTAGTAGAAAAGGTCCTGAAGTTCAATGGCTTTAAGATTTAAGAAGAAAAATGAACTAAATTGGTTCCAGTGTTAACATGAGTAAGCAAAAATGGTATGATTATCAGCTTTTCCAGTATAAGAAACAATGACATGAGTGGTCTAACAATGTGAGTTCAACAACATTGGCTACAACTGCACCAGATCTAATCTGCCCTTTGTTATAACTTTTTAGTAATTTATTCAAAATACTTTACAAATAAAATGCTGTACAGTTAATAGTACAGAATGTATTGTTTGCTTCTTTACTCAAACAATTGTGACACCCACAAAGTGTTGGTCACATTTGTAATGTAAATTTTTGTTTGTTTTGTTGTGCTGAACTGTGAACTACTGATAGCTCAAACCATAGATTGCTGTTGCTGGAGATGTCCTGTAGGGTGCGCTGTGGCGTTGTTAATTACTGCTGCTAGTAGCTCTGCTGCTCAGATTTGAGAAGCAGCTACACACACAAACAACGTTTTTCGTGCCTCATTCTTTCCACCCTGTTTACAGGTGAGAAATGTGCTAAAAGTACAAAAAATCTGCACTCATTTTGTCTGTGGATTGTATAAACATGTATTTTTACATGAGAGTTAAGTTTGAGCAGAATAGAAGTTTTTAATTCCTTTAGACAAATAGCGGAAGTCATAAAATGGTGGCTATTCACAGTGTTTGTTTTAAACCTTCTTGACATTTCATATTTCAAAGTAGTTTGGTATAGTTTTCATGTATGGCGTCAAAACAGGTTCAGCTTAAGCGTAAACGTAAAACAGGAATTGTAAACGTAAGTTTTAAGTATCGTAAACGTAAATGAAAAACTGTAAATGAAACTGCAAAATCGTAAATTAAAACATAATCATAAACGCAAAGTACTTATTGTAAATGTAATACTGACACCTTCGCTTTTCATTTTTATCTTTCACTTCACACATTACGTTTACCATTCAGAAATTATGGTTACGATTATTATTTTTTCCTGACCCTTTTTTGACGGGTGGGTGGGATCAACGCTCATTGGCTAGAGGGACAGGATATTACGACATCACTTCTCTTCACTGCTGGATAAAGTTTTACGACGCAAATTGAATCATGAGTCGTTTTGGTGAAAGGTGAAAACTGTTGTGCTTCACCACTTTTTTAAAGTAGTGTTTAATTGTTTGTTAAACAAGAAATGTGCGTTTTATCGCGCTTTGCAGGGTTACATACTGAATGAATTTACATCCACCGTGGGCAGTATGTGTGTGTTAATCAACAGCGGGGTTGCCAGGTCCCCAAAAATCTGCAGCCCGATGTCTAACATAAAGCTCGCTATGCAACCTGACACCAGTCTACAATCTAAAACGTCCTATCACAGATATTATTATCATTATTATTTTAATTAGTAGTAGTATTAGTAATGTAAGAAGAACATACCTCCATAATTGCTTTTCTTTGCATTTAAACACCCACTTTTCTCTATTCTAAATCTGTATGTTCAGATCCCATTCCAATCAGTCATCTAATACTAGTAAGTTTATCCAAAGTAAGTCTATCCTCAGTTGTTTACTGCTTTTAAACTCCTTATGGACACCAGAGTCAAAAATAAAAACATAAAAGATAAAATAAAACACTTATAGTAACAGATATTTTGAGCATATAACTGTGGTGTTAAAACCATAAGAAGTTAAAAGGCAGCGAACAACTGAGGGTGAAGAGTATTTGGATAGACTTACTAGTGTTAGATGACTGATTGGAATGGGATCTGAACATACCAATTAAAATAATAATTATAATAATATCTGTGATTAGACGTTTTAGATTGTAGACTGGTGTCAGGTTGCATAGGGTGCTTTATGTTAGACATCGGGCGGAAAGACGTTTCCTGTAGTTTTTCACCAGGTTTGCACACACTGCAGCAGGGATTGTGGCCCATTCCTCAGCACAGATCTTCTCCAGATCAGGTTTCTGGGCTGTTGCTGAGAAACACGGAGTTTGAGCTCCCTCCAAAGATTTTCTTTAGGGTTTAGGTCTGGAGACTGGCTAGGCCACTCCAGAACCTTGATATGCTTCTTATGGAGCCACTCCTTGGTTATTCTGGCTGGTGACTTTGGGTCATTGTCATGTTGGAAGACCCAGCCACGACCCATCTTCAATGCTCTAACTGAGGGAAAGAGCTTGTTCCCCAAAATCTCGGAATAAATGGCCCCGGTCATCCTCTCCTTAATACAGTGCAGTTGTCCTGTCCCATGTGCAGAAAAACACCCCCAAAACATGATGCTTCCACCCCCATGTTTCACAGTAAGGATTGTGTTTTAGGGATGGTACTCATCATTATTTGTCCTCCAAACACGGCGAGTGGAATTAAGACCAAAA
>BRDA01092288.1:752-20691 GCA_036984385.1 Crenuchus spilurus
AACCGTTTGAGGTAAGTAAATGTGAATACTCATATTGAGACTTTTTTCCGAAAGAGGTACGTACGGAGGGTTTGTCGAACAACCGTACATTTATCACGGACTACCAACAAACCCTCTGGAGCATTGGGGTTCTACGATGGTAAACTAAGTTAATAGAATATCACTCGAAACCTCTTGAAAAATGAAGAGAATGGTAGGAAGAGTGACACGCACCACCGTTCTATGTGAACGCAGGAGAAGGTCCGAACAAACAGTGTCAAGGTCTACAAAACTTGAAAAACTAATAACGAGACTAACATTTATTCCCGTAGATAGCATCTTGGGGTTACGAGGTCTCCCAAACAACCATCAGGCACTATTTACATGCCAACAAGCTGTTTGGGAGGCATGCATGGAGAAAGCCTTTTTTCAGAGTTATACTCATAAGTGTAAATGAATGGAGTTTGCCAAGTGGTACTGGGATTTTAACTGGGACCATGTGCTTTGGTCAGATGAGACCAAGATAGAGCTTTTTGGTAACAAACACCCTAAGTGGGTCTGGCGTAACACCAAGGATGAGTACACAGAAAAACACCTCATGCCCACTGTTAAGTACGGGGGAGGATCGGAGATGCTGTGGGCCTGTTTCTCCTCCAAAGTACCGGAGAACCTTGTAAGGATACATGGGATCATGAACTCTTTGAAATATCAGGACATTTTGAATCAGAATCTGGAGGCCTCTGCCTGAAAGCTGAAGATGGGTCATCACTGGGTCTTTCAGCAACACAATGACCCTAAACATGTGGCCAAATCTACTCAAAAATGGTTCATAAGGCACAAAATCAAGTTTTCTCATGTCCATCTTAGGCCCCAGACCTCAACCCAATAGAAAACCTGTGGGGTGAGCTGAAGAGGAGAGTACATAAGAGAAGACCCAGGACTCTGGATGATTTAGAGAGGTTGTGCAAAAAGGAATTATTGCAGATCCCTCTTTTTGTATTATAACATCTTGTGAAGAGTTATAGGAGAAGATTAAGTGCTGTCTTGTTGTCAAAAGGAGGCTGTACAAAGTACTAACACCAGGGGTGACAATAATTGTGGCACATGTGATTTCATTCAAAAGATTTATTTCTTAATGGGTGATTTTTCCCCCACCAGATAAAGGCACTTGTATTACAGCTTAGATTTTTCTGTTTTTTGAATTGTTGTCCTATATTATTTAAAAAAAGAATTTATTAGAAGCCAAAGAACACTTCTTCACCAGGGGTGCCAATAATTATGGAGGGTGCTGTAACAACCAATATGGCAATTGTAATACAGAAGCCCTACTCATCACTAGAAAGAACCAATTGGTAAAAATGTTGGGGGTCATATTTTTCTATTATTTGAATCTAAGATAGTAAATTATGCCATTTTCAACAGATTATACTATAAATATGCATTTTAATCATTAATGTCCCTCTCAGTTTGGGATATGTAGGTCAATGTCCATTCAAACAAACTGGTGTGTGGTTTTGTATGGCTGGAAATAACAGCCCAGTGGCATTACCAAGATGGCGGCAGAGAGAGCAGACATCTTGGTTAATGACTTTGGTAAATTATTTTATTCTGGTAAGCAAAGACCTTTCTTAAACCCCTGGTTCTGGATGGATAGATGCCCTCAAAAAAAGAAGCAGAATCTGCAGAAGATGAGTGTTCCAGCATATGATTTTTACAATGTCTGCCTCTGACTTCTGCTACGAGATATCCCCTAGAAACATAATATTTGGGATATCAAACCAGGCAAACATGGGTCTGCTCTTAAAAGGTTCACGTGTGGTGGAAAAGTGTTCAAGATATCACCCTCAGATCTGACAGCGTAATTCAACTTCAAGCTCCGGGGCCCAGCAGTTAGTGCAATTAAGATCACGTATCGCTATGCATGAGTATGTGAGTGTAAAATACCTGTCATGCTGTCTCCTCCTTTGTAAGGCAGGCTGTTGATGGCTCTAAGCAGATCGACCCGTCTGAGGTTCTGGTTGAAGGTGAATTCTGTACGGGTATCCGTGCTGTATTGGACCACGGCCACCCTGCTTTTATCCTCTCCGATGTCAAATGCTCCAGCCGCGGCTGAGATGAAGCTGCGGATGTGTTTGAAATTTTCCCGCCCCACACTCCAAGAGCCGTCCACCAGGAACACAAGGTCAGCCACAGCACTTGCTGAGCATTCTGGGAATAACACATGCACTGGTTATGTACATTTGATCAAAGCTGGTAAAAGCCCCTATGACAGATGATGCCTTTTGGAATAAGCCTTTATCCATTGACAGCAAATGAGTGAAGGCTCAGTTCTGGCCCACATTTACTACTTTCATTGGGTCACATACCACTCAGCCTTAATTTAACCTGAATTAAATTTTAGCACAGGGGTGATGCGGTTTGATGGCTACAGTTGGGACAGTTTTCCCCCAAAATAAAAATGCCACTCAAATTTTTCGTGTGAGGTTGTATTTGGGCTAGAGTTCAAATGTCATAACAAACTTTAAATATGCTACAGAGAGGCCAGATTGGCCTATAATATTGGCCCACAAGTGGTGTAACGTATTTGGCCCAAAATTGTCTGGAGAAATGTTTAGGTCAGTGTATGTAGGGCTGTAATATTGTGATACAGTAAGCAAGATGATATATTATGATTTTTAAACCTAATTATGGAAAAACTGTCAGTAGTGCAAAATTACGCTACTCGTTTCTATTGAAAAGGAAGAGTCCAATGGCTGAAGATAGATTACAACACTGCCATCTAGTGGTTGGGAGTTTAACAAAACATCAGCCCTGCTTAAAAGTATAAGTAGTCCTTTTTTTTAGTTAATTCAACTTGAGGTTTGTCCAACACCAAACATTATACTAGCACATCTCCAAAAATGTAAATATCTTGACAAAGTTCATTTGTGTTCATAATTTAATTGACAGGTAAACTCATATTTTATATTAATTACAAGTAAAGTGACATATTTTAAGCCAATTTGCTTTAACTTTGATACTGTTTGAACAGCAATTCACTCAAACTCCAAATGAAATATTTGAATAATATGAGATTCTGGATTTAAGTCATGCTATAAGTCTAAGCTATACTGATCACCAGTAAAACAAAAAGGCTTGAAATATGTCACGTTATATTTAATGAATATAAAATATCTGACAGTTTACCCGTTTGAAATTAAATTACAAAACTTCAACTTTGCTGCTATGTATGACTCGTTGCTTCACATAGCGCTACTAAACATCCCAAAACTAAAAACTGTGAATCCAAGAGGAGGAAATGATGTCAATTGAAGAGTCCTAGCTGGTTTGGAAATTTGATCAAATGAGTTGTATTGTATTTACTTAAATAATTGAGTACTTTTGACTAAACTAAGAAATTTGAGTTGGGTGAGCCTCAAGTTGATTTAACTAAAAAAAGGCGTGCAGTAAGCTACTTTTTCTTTTTCTAAGTGAAGTTACTGCCATGCTTTCAACCTTTTCCCAGAAATGAGTACGTTCACCCTTTCTGCTTCACACAGAGAGACAACGTCCATCAAAATCAGCCAATGCTAAGTATGTTGGATTTTTTGTGTATACTACACTTCTGGTCCCTATACAAAGTCAGCCAGAATCAATGTTCAACATATGACTTGGGACATCACATAAACTGAGACTGACCTTTACAAAATCAATGTGTTTTTGACATGGACATGTACTTTACATGACTTACAAGTCTCAGAAGACTCGCATAACTGGAGACATCTCCAGGAATGAACTGCAAAGTGAAGCCTGAAAGATTTCAGCCTGCTTATAAAACAGAATCTCCCTCTATAAAAGGAGAAGACTTTGCTTTGCTTGTATTCTGCAGCTGAGCTGAGCTATGTTCCTACAAATAAGGCAAATCCATTAGGTTTCTCCTCTTGGACAAAGCAAGGATGACATATTTCAAACCACACATCCCTCAGGTGATGAAAAACATCACTCCCATGCAGTATCCTGCATAATTAAAGGCATAATTATTACTGCCAGAGTCATGTAGCTCACTCCTCACTAACCTGAGCAATATCAGTCACAGTTTTGGAGAACTCTTGATGCTTTTTGTGTTACGCCAATCTAAATGTTGGTTTTCTTGATGCTTTTTTAATCTGTTTTGCTGACAAAACATAAAGTTTAGAAAACCCCAGATATCCGTGTGCCAGACAATGTCTGTAAAGTACATAAGCAAGTCTATTTCAGATAAATATACTCCATGCTGTGTGATGATCTAGGCATGCTGGCAAAGTATGTGATGTCTTTCCAATGTTTACGTTGATCTTGGCTGATTGACTACATTTGGATTAATGGGAAAAGTGGTGTACATTTTATTTTCACTTTAAATGTGCTTTAGAAATAAATTTGACTTGGGAAATCAGTGTGGGAGCCAGTGAAGGATCCCCGCCCCTGTGGCCTGAGGCTGAGATAGGAAAAGTGAAGAATTCACTGAGGAGGACAGCACAGTAATAAACATGCCACAGTAATGCTTTCCACTTTTTTCAGCAGGTCTGTTTGACTCAGGCCAGGAAAGAAGAGTCTACAGAAGCTGAGTGACTCAATTTATCACTTCAAACTGACAAGAGATGTTCGGATTTAATATTAAGTCAACTCTGACTCCTGATGACTGTAAAGCAGGCTAAAACCTCTGAGAAGAATAATGATCACAGACAAATGGAAAGAGGTCTAGAGTAGGGTTACTCAGTCCTGGTCCTGGAGATCTACAACAATGGAGAGCTCATATATTCAGGTGGCCCTGAAAATCTTCATTACCTGAATGTGTTTGATTAAGATTGAGCTCCAGAAGGTGGTAGATCTCCAGGACCAGGATAGGGCACCTCTGGTTTTGAAAACAAATGGGTTACTATCATCTGTTTTGGTATAAAGTCCCTGGCCACTGTTCTAGGGTGCACAATCCTAGCTTAGAGGTCTACCACCCTGGACAGTTCATTTCCAACACATCTGACTCAGTATGACCATGAAAGCCTTTATAATCTGGATTTGCTAAATTAAGGTTGGAGGGTGATAATCTCCATGACCAGAATTGGTCATCACTGGCCTAGAGAGATAGAAAGACACATGTACTTACTGACTGCATCTGAAACCTGTGGTTTTGTGGGACCCCCTTCTGACCCGCCTGATTGGACTGAGTGGAAACAAAACAAAATGTTAGTCACCTATAATAGGACACCGCAAAACAACATGATCAGTCAGCACATGACTTACTTGTAATTTGGCCAGACATGGATAAACTTTCATCTGATCCAAAATATGATGATATTTTTACTACATATTCCACATCAGGGGTTAAGTCTTTGATTGATGTCTTTGTGGCAGAGGCAGGAAGTGCAAACTCTTTCACAAGCTCATCTATAGTGGGGAAAAAATACATAATTCAAATTATTTAAATATCAACATTTCTAATTCCTATTATGCATTTGTTTATGAATTGCATAATTTATGTTGTAGCAGGTTTAAAATTATTACTATTATAAAAAAATATATATTTTGCACTTAAAAAAAGGAAACTGTAATGGTCCTATCATAGACACAAGTGGCACACCACAATGAAAACTATAGAATCTGTCTATTGCTCACACTGTAAACATAAAGTAAAATACTGGATATTTTGCACTTTGTAAGAAAAAAGATGAAATGGGAAACTATAATGGTCCTAGCATAGACCCAAGGAGTACATCACAATGAAAACTAATCTTCTATCTTTAAATCTAACTTACCACTGCAAAAAAAGAGATATCAGTCTGGTTTATCTCTCTAACTACCCATAAACAGGAAAAAATACCAAATTCCCAGAAAGAATACCCAATTCCTGGTGTTATGACCCTATGGCCATAGTGAAACATACATGAGACATAGCTTGGTGACAAACATCTATATGCTGGATTTATAGGAAATTGATTTTACAAAACATTTACTACTGTAGTGCAGTACATATCCATATTCTTCTATATTATGCTAATGTTAGCTAAAGCTCACTGTATGATTTCTCTTTTAATTGCAGTGTTAGAACAGTTTAATCAAAACACCAAGACATTCTAGGAGTTGCAATTAAGTTCACAGAGCTGATAGTAACATCTGTTTGACTACAACAGAACCAACAAAACACCATCATGATAAGATTAAGAGAACAATGCGTTCAAACATAAGTATATCATGTTGAAATACTAAAATCGCTGTGGAAAGCTGAGTAGATGAAGAAGGAATTCTGGGAAGAACAACACTCACCTGTATCTGACACCACTTGTATTCTGAAGCCCTCTATCCTTGTGGGGGGAAGCTTCCATGTCATCTGAACAGTGTTCTCATTTAAAATTTTAAACCTTAAATCCGAGGGAGGCATTACTGTGAAAAAGAGGGTGTGGTCAAAGTCAAGATCAATGCTTTGAGTTTCAATAATGTAATAATGTGAAATGAGAAACATAGATGGACCCCAACAATCAACACTTCATTTCTGAAGCTTGGATGTTCATTGTTGGGGAGGAGACATGGCACACAAGAAATAACGCCATTTTGGAGCAAAATGACATCTGTTTGAGCTGCCTGGCTGCAGAAGAGCCATGGACTAGCTCAAGCATGGACACAAAAATGAGTGATCCACAAAGACCTGAAGAGTGCCAAGTTTTTAGGGTTTTTTTCAGTTCGCATGCGGTTACAGCAGCCAGTCCAACACAGCTGAATCGACTGTGGTGAACTGCTTTCCAAAGAAACACACTTGGATGTTGATTGTACAATGGACGATTGTCATTTGAAAACATCTCAGTATCTCATAGTGCATGTAGTGCTGACTACAATGACAATCCATTGCAAACCTCATAAAAGAATACACAATGTCAGTGAGGAGACTTGTGTACGTTCTTTTCTCAGCATTAACGGGAAGATAACACACGAGACAACCGGTACAAAAAAAGGGACAAAGTCAAACAAGGTGGAACAAGACGTTGGTCACATTGGGCAGACCACGGCAGGGCCTGTCCAATGCACATGTACATGAAAAGTTGTTGGCAACAACTTGCAGATTCCATGTACAAGACGAACTGACATGGAGGGACATGTTTTGAAATATTTTAAAGTGATATTCTAGCTGGTGGTGGCATTATATATGTATAAGTGTGTGCACATGTATTAATGAATATCACAATAAAATATTTTGTGAAGCCATGGATCTGCTCGAGCAGCAAGCAGAACCAAAGCTTGACCAGGGCAGGGACATTTTAAAAATAAAATCCACCAACCTGGTTGACCAATTCAACTTTGATGCTGGCTTCCATTTCTGATTCCAATTGGGCCCCAAATCCCCAAGCCCTACCGAATAGCTCCTTGCATTCATTCAGGATGATGTTGATATATGAATGTGCACAATGTATAAAGGAACATTTGCTACATTTAGACTTTCAATGGTTTTGGATTTCTCTTCTCAGTATCTATGCCAATCACTTGGCCAGGATACGATAGCTTACTTGGAGCTAAATACCCTGCAGGAACAACATCTCTTTCATTGTTTCTTTTGAAATCAAGAGTATTGAATAAGAGTTGATTCTGATTTCATTAGAGTAACTGATTCTACTGTTCAGGGAAGGCTTTCTACTAGTTTTTGGAGGATTGCATTCAGCTACAAGAGTGTTAGTGAGGTCAAGATGTTGGATGATCACCACCCCAAAAGTTTTGGAATCCTTCCACTGCTCCACAGCTCAATGCAGGGGGTTTTATACCCTCTAGCCCATTAGACATAGTCTGTATAGGGTCATGTTTATCTGCTCCAGAGAGTCCTATTCTATTGGCAATACTTCTCTACAGGGACTAGACAAGCTGTGTCAGCAATGGATGCAATTTAAAGTGGCTGAATGCATTCACTAGGGCCACAAACATTTGGACATACTGCATATAAATCCTCCAAAATGTTTCAGTGGTTCTGCAACTACAGGCACTTTTAAGACACAACAGGGAACTCAAATTTAAATATAAATTCATTTTCATTAAGGAATTCATACTAATATTAATGTGTTGACACTTTTTAAGTAAGCACATCATTTTTGTTTACACAATTTTCAGATTACACTGCAATTAACAAATGTTATATAGCAAACATTTTTTAAACATTGTTGATCAATTAATATGCTTTTTTTCCATATAAAAATGTTTATTGGACTTCTGTACATCATTAACACTACAATGAATAAAAGACTCAACAGAAAAGTTAGCATATTTAGCAAAATACATAAGTTAGCAAAAGATCACAGTCAATAAAAGCATGAAAGCCTGAAAACATTGTGAACATTTTTTCATTCTCAGTATACAAATGAATGTCTTCACTCTAACACTTATTTTAAAATCATGTTTATTCATGTTTAATTCAGACATATTAGCCATATGATGCTAAAGCTAATTTAGCCATGCTATTTGCTATTTATACCCAAAGAAGGAGTGATCATTTTTTAAGTACCAATGCAAAGTGTAGGAGTAAAGACTTGTACTTTCCGATAATTATAATATAATAAATTAGTAATAAACAAGATTAAAATAAGTTAAGTTAAAATAAAGGAGTATTTGAGAGTATTCAGTTTTGTCCATCTTGTGTTACAGAGTCTGGACCTTCAAATTATCTATTTTGAGGTTGATTTCATAAACATTTGGACAGTGCCTATAACTGCAGAACCAACCTACACTCACTGGCCACTTTATTAGGTACACATAGCCTGTATCTACACTTTTTGTCCATTTTAGCTCCACTGAGCATACATGTGCATTTTGTAGTTGTACAGAGTGTAGTCCATCTGTTTCTCTGTATACTTTATTAGCCTCCTTTCACTTGTTCTTCAATGATCAGGACCACCACAGGGTAGGTATTATTTGGGTGGTGTATCATTCTCTGCACTGCCGTGACACTGATGTGGTGGTGGTGTGTTAGTGTGTGTTGTACTGGTATAAGTGAATCAGATGCAGCATCTATGTGGTAAGTGGAACTGATAATATGGACAGTGAATGCATATATGTACTATACTTGGCATTTGTTAGATTAAATGTAATTGAACCAGTTTTATTCTGTCTTATCTGATGCATCTGTAGCATACAATCCATTACTATGGACATTTCTGTGCACTTAGGAAAGATTCAGATACTTGAAATATACTTAATGAGTAATTGCTAAATTACTTTGATTAAAGTTTACACAAATCAATATTTTGCATAATATGATAATTAATTCTAAGAGGAAATAGTCATTTGTTCTTTGATTAATGTAATTTTTTGCAGAATTAGTGGTAATAAGTAGCATAAAAAAAGTTCTTGATGTGATTTCTGCAATTAAAAAGATACAACATGGGATGAACTTGAGATTTGTCATGTCTAACATTGTTACATCTGATTAATTTTAGAAGCCTTTATCATTTATGAATGTGATCAACAATTTCATATTTAAGTTGATTCCACTTCTCAGTCATAGTCTTGTCAATCACTTGGCTGGATCTGCGATGCGAGGCAAGTCGAGTCACTGATTATTATTGAGAGGAATCTACACATTTCAATGAATAACTTCAAATCTGTACATCTTCATATTCTTTAGTACCACATTGTGTTGAATCTAATTATATTGAATCACTGCATCACAATAGAGCTGAATCATATAACACAGCTGCTTCATATCTTTACTGTATTAGATTGTTGGTGATGCATGAGATGTTCATCAAACCAGCCTTAGTGATGGAGATGAAAAATGAAAAAAATGACCAATTAGTTGTTTATTGTGATGAATAAAACTTCAAGGACCTGTTAAGACGTTCTACTAGTCCATCTCAATTATATAGTCACATTTTAAATGTTCACTCCTGGAATTCAATGTCTTCTCTCTTAAGTTTTGAGTTTAGTTTTGGGTTATTTTCTAAATAAAGGGAACATTTTGATAAGGTCTCACTATGGTCATCACTCAATACATTGCTATTAGGGATGTAAATCATATAGGGAGATGATATTTTATTATAAATGAGTATAACAATGCTGATGACTATATATGGCTGATTATTTTGTGTCTAATTTGTATCTTGTAGAGTAATTATTTTGCTTCTTCTAGACATCAAGAGGTCCTCTGCTGGACACTCCCTGTAACATACCATAACATACACTCTCAAAAGAGATGGTTCTTCAATGGTTTTGTAGTTAAGAAAATGGTTCTGCAGTACCAGTCAAAAGTTTGGACACACCTTCTGGACATTGAATGAGGTTTCAAGATTTAAAAATGTTCTGCATTGTAGATTAATACTAAAGTCTTCCAGACTATGAAGAAATGCATCTGTAATTATTTAGTAAACAAAACAGTGTTAAACAAATCAGAATATGTTTATATTTTACATTCTTCACAGTAGGCACCTCTTGCTTAGATGCAGCTTTCTTGGCATTTTCTCAGTCAGCTTTATGAGGTGGTCACCTGGAATGGCTTTCAGTTAACAGCTGTGTCTTCTCAATAGTTCATGACTTGCCTTTCTTGCCTCTTAATGTGTTTGAGACATCAGTTGTGTGTCTACTTTGAAGAAGAAGAAACATATTTTGGTTTGTTTAACACTTTTAAGTTTACTACATGACTCCTTATGTGTTCCTTCATACACTGTATGACTCCAGTATTCATTTACAATATAGGGGAAAAAATAAATTAAAAACACTGAATGAGAATATGTCCAAACTTTTGAATGGTACTGTTTATAGAACCATGAACACTCAAAGAACACAAAGGGTTCTTTTCATGAGGAAAGGGCTCTTGACATTGATGATCAATGTGTTGTAGATGGTTCACAGAACCTTTCAGAAAATGGTTCTATTTAGCACCAAACAGGGTTCTGCTATCATATGTCAAGCTTGTAATAAGAGGAACCCTTTTTGGTGATAAATACAGCCATATTCCTCATCAATCTGAAGAACCCTTTCACCACGGAAAGAACTCTTTAGGTTTGTTGAGTGTTCATGGTTCCGTATAGAAACGTTATTTACTAAAGAACACAAAGAATCATCTCTCTGAACAGTGTGACGTACATTTTATTCTCCATTATTTACACTCAGATGTTTTAGATCATTGATACGATCAGACCTTAAAATTCTGTATCTGTTCATCTCTCCATGTCCAGCACTCTAATACACTAGTGCATCTAAAACAACAAAATGTGGTTTGTGCTCATCATTTAACTAAAGAAAGTAAACTGTCATGTATTTTCATTCATTACACATAAAGTAACATTTTCAGCCTTGACTCAACTGTTCATCAGTTGATTTATAGCTCATGAACAGTGCTGGGGTATCACTTTACATGTAATGAATATAAAAGATATATTTATACATTTATAAAGACAAATGAACTTTTTCACACTTTTCTTTTTGTTGGAGATGCACTAGTAGATCCTCTGCTTGTTATCAAAGAGTGTTTCTTTAACTGAGACCTGCTGAGAAATAAGAGCTGTTCTCTTTTTTTCTAGAAAAAGACATGATTTGTGAAACTCATATTTCGTCTGTCTGTTCCATGCGTAAAGGAGCAAGATGAAGGGGAAAGTTGGCCTCTAGACTGAGCTCAAGATGAAAGCAGTAAAAATGTTCCATCCGCCTTTCCACAGCCGTGCCGCGCTTCGTACTTTTACGTGATGAAGACCAGTCGCCGCTTTCTTCCTTTTCAGACGGCTTGAGTAAAGCGTTCCGCCACATGATACAGATTACCTGTGTTGGCTTTTTGGGAAAGTGGGCTTTTGTTTTTAGGAGAAACAGATCTTTTGGACTGCTTGGCTTGTTTGACCATGACTTGAGTGACTGAACAGCGGTAGAACTTCATGTGTCGGTTCTTAATTTCTTCAGCTTTTAATAAACACAGCTTAGATGCTCAAAATTTCTCCACCTCGTGGCTAAAATGGTGGATTACGTCTGGACCAACTGGCTCTTTCAGCTTTTCTGATTTTCCATCAGTGTCTCCATTTGAGTCTTAAGGTCAATGCCTAGTGAGCTGTCTGTGTAGGTAGTGTCTACGTAGACAGCTAAGTAGTCAGTGTTCTAACCGTCATCTACCTTTATAAGACAAGACACTCTAGTTAGACAGTGAGCACATCACTTAATCTCACCCACTGCATGTGATGGGCATTTATTTACCTGTGCTGTGAAAATGGCCTCAGCATATATCTGCTCTTGCTTTTTGTAGATATTTTAGTAGAAAATAATATCATTGCTTGTCCTGGTGCTGCAATTGTATCCACTGCACCGCACTGCATTGTGGGATGCTGTCTTGATATTCAAAATAAGGTCTCTCAGTATCGAGGTACAGACAGGCTTCTTCTCTTGGCGTATATTGTGATGTAAAATGTAAAGAGCTCACTAGGGCTCACTATTGAGACAGACCCTTAGGGCGTTTTCACACCAGCACTATTTTGTCTGGTTAAATAGACTCGGTTCATTTTGTCAGGTCTGAAAACAGTAATCGCACTCAGGTACAAATCAAAAGAACTGTACCAAGACCCATGAGAGGAGGTGGTCTCGGTCTGGTCCCAAACAAACTCCGGAGCAGTTCACTTGTTGCGAGAACGTGATCCGACCCAACTATTAGGTGTTGTCCACAAGAGGGTATTTTCAAGACGTGCCCTCAAAGCGAATTCAGCATTCTGCAGGTGTACTTTAGTCTGCTATATTACTGGAGCATTACTACAGCTATGAACAAATGCCATCTCTGCAGCTGATCAATGCTAATCTGTACAAGAAATATAGCTGGGTGATATGGCCAAAAAAATTATCAAGATCAATTTTTCTATATTGATCAATCTGGATAATTATCATGATATTAAATTTTCTAACACTGTCACAGTTTTAAACAACATGTTTCTAAAAACATCAGACTAAATACATCAAACGTTACTGTTTAATATATTAAAATATTTATTGCCAGAACATAATATCGTAGGGTCCGGCTGGACACGTTGAAAAGATGGAGGAGAAAGACGTTTACAGTCGTCGCTTTATTGTTCAAACTTACAATGATTGCTGTCGGCCACAGCCACTCCAAAATAACAACAGGCTAGAGAGTCAAGCTAACAGGCTAATGCTAGCACTCGGGCTGACACACAGACACACACACACAGTAAGCCCCCCTCCTTCTCCTTCTCCTTCTCACACAAACAGACGAGCACACAAAACGAATTCGTGCTCTCGCCCAGCACCACTACACTCTCCCCCAGTCACAGCTTGTCTTAAACACAACTGTCCATTTTGGCGGCGCTGGTGAGGAGGAGCTAACAAGCAGCAGTTTTAGACTTCTGAACTCACTGTCAATCTGCTTAGACGTTAAATGGAAACGAACGTTAATGCTTATCGAATTCCGTTGTCCCGGCTTATCATCGTCATTGAGGGAAAAATTACCATGAATAAAAAAAACGATATCGTTTTATCGCCCAGCACTAACAAGAAATGTGCAATAGTTTTGAAAACTGGATCTTCTGTCTAGTGTTTTCCTTCTTGCTCCCGCACCAGACAGCTCTGACTAAACAGAAAAGACCACGTTTTTCCACGTTTGCTCGGTTCGTTTGGGCACATTTTGGTGTTTAGGTTTGTGCCTGAGTGAAAACAAACCAAATAACGGGGGAAACACTACAAGTAAACCAACTCATTAACTCATTCGGACCAGAGAATCTACAGGTGTGAAAACGCTCTTAGTCTCTAGTAGCTGGATGTAACTCAGGCCCAGTTCAACGCAGATGCTCAAAGTAGGGGGAGAAAACCAAACTCATTATATACACAAGTACAAAATAAAATGGATAAAAATTAAGTTAATAACAAAGTGAAATACTATGAACTCTAAGTTTTTTTTTTATTCACAGAGAGAGAACAGAGGTAATGGTGTGGCTTTACCTTGATTTTGAGCTTTGATAGATGACAGCAGTGTCAGTGCGATGAAGGCAGACACCGCTCTCGCCCTCATCTTCATCATCACTGTCTGTCTGTCTCAGCAAAGCATGAATGACCTGAAAGACCAGCACACCATCAGACACTTGACACTCTGAGGCTACATCAGTACAAAACCTAAAGCGTCTCCCAATATCCAATATGGAATATTTTTGGTGCTTTAATACCCCTTCACATATAAAGAAGTTACTGGAAGGACTAGTGGGCAGCCCATTGGTTTCATGTTAAACATGTTCTAGGGTTTGAATGTGGAGTTTCCATGTTCTCCCCATGTCTGCATGGGTTTCCTCCAGAGTTTCTGGTTTCCATCCACAGTTCAAAAACATGGAGGTCAGGTCAATTGCCTGGGTGTGTCCAGCAACATTCTGGCGCCCTGTCTTGGCTTTGGTTAAATAGTGTAATGCTCCGTCCAGTGCCCAGTGATGGGATATGTGCACTCATTGTACCCCTGAATTGGATTAAGAGGTTAAGATGATGGATGGAAGGACTATTCTAGAAGCGCTAAACTACACCAATACTTCAGTTCCTCTTAAAACCACGCTTCGCAACAGGGTTCCTGGAATGGCTCCACCATTGCAGAAAGGTAGGGAACCAAAAAAGGGTGTTTTTTTGTCATTTTTAGAGAACACTTAACTCTTTAAAGTCCTTACCAAGAAAGAAGCAGTTGAGTTTTTTTTTTGTTTTATGTTTTTTTGGGGGGGGCAATAATAAAAATCTTTTTTTATGATTTTTTAAAATATACACCTCTACCAAATGGTTGCACTGACACATTTTGGTAAAATCACAACACAAAATAAAATCCAATAACATGTTAGCTTTGCTATATTTTTGTGACTTTTTAAACAGGTTTGCTCATCTGTGGTGGTGCAGTAGTGCAAATGTTGGCCATTTGATCCAGTTTATTATGCTACAAAGCACTGCTGGTTTCCATTCAGATGCAAGAAAACTTTGTATTTCTACTGAGCTCTAGTGGATGTTTTTAGTCTAACATACCTCTACTGAGATTGTACAACCAGGTTTTCAACACTACAATAGTGATGCACAAAATAGTGTGCTCTACCAGAAAGTTGAGCAGAACATTAAAGGGTTAAATCTGTATTAAGTATTATTAAAAAGTCCCCAGTAAAGATTAATTCATGATTATAAATATGGTGACTCAGTATCTGAGATTACATGAAGCTCTATTGAAGTATTTATTGATGATGGTCATATACAAGTCATTCATGTGAGATGATGTCTTCATTTAGCCACAAAGAACTTCACTTAAACTGGTGTTATCACTTAGTGAAGGTCTAAAGACAGAGGTAATGACTGAAATAGATGCTAAGGACGGCTAATAGATTAATAGCTCTTCAACCATTTCGTAATGATTAATACAGCCTAACGTACCATTATTAGTACAGTGTGACCTGTTATCTCCTGCTTTCTCCTGGGTTTTATTAAATCTGGACAGTTTCCATTCCAGTTCCTAGCACACCTGCACCTGAGGCATCTACAGCCCTTGATTACTAGTCTCAGGTGTGTTTAAGGAGGGAACTCACTAAAAATGTGGACTGGATTAGGATCCTTATGGACTGGATTGAAAATCGGTGACTGCAAATAGAGAACCACAAACTGTACTAACAGAAGAGTTCCAGACATCATCCACTTTACAGAAGAAGGAAAAAACCTGCTTTGATTTTAATGGAAGTCAGTGGAACCAGAAGTATTTCTGAGTCATTTTGGACCATTTCTATTGAACTAGTCTTTATGAACAAATTGTCAAATAAATAAATAAATAAATAAATAAATAAATGTAAAAAAAAAAAAAAAACCTTGGTTTTTACAAATTAACTTAGTCAGACGTCTTCTCAGCATTAAAATTTCTAAATTCTAACAAATTTAGAACCAGGAATCTGTGAGGGTTCCTTATTGCAATTAACCTTCTTTAATGACCCATTTGTGCTGTTTATTTACCTTTTAAAGACAGCCTGGCTTAATTAAAGAACATTTAAAGTATCAAGAAAAGGTTCTTCGAAGTACACTAAAAACAAAAGGTTCCTGAAAGGTCTTTGAGCGGTTCCTCAGACTGCACAATTGACACAAAAATCTTATTTTCAGTAAGTAGCTCTCAAATCCTGGAACCTTCATATTTAAGGGTTTTCAAAGAATGTTCCAACCTTCAAAAAAAGGTGCCACTTTTCAGAATGCAGTCTGAGAACACCCCCAAAAAAACATCTACCAAGAACCGTTTGTTTTAAGAGTGAAGCCAAGATTTATTTTATTCTCAAGCTTTTAAAATAATCCTTAAAATTAGGTGTGTTCTGTCCATATAATGCTTTCCTTTCTGCTCTGGAAGAACGTTAAAGCCAAATTAACAAATTAACCAAACATGACAACCAAATGACTCAATAAAATGGGATAATTAACCTGTTTAGTTACATAACCTTCCAAATACAGATATGGACCTCTTCAAATATCCATCTCCTGACCTGAACCCCACTGAAAACCTCAGGAACGTGATCAGAAGATGGACACACAAGCCTTTCACAAGCCATTAAATGAAGCCAAACCACAGCAGGAGTGGTACCCAAAGCATGCAAAACCAGGCTTATTCCACCAAATACTGATACCTGAACTCTTAAGTTAAAACATCAGTACTGTAGGGTTTAAAATAACTAGAACTTTGCATTATTTAAGGCTTCATCTTTTTTATTCTTCTTCATTTTAGAAGTTTTAATTTAGAATATTTTCAACTAGAATTTGGGTGAAATATTGTCAGTAGTTTCTAGAATAAAACAAGAATGTTAAATTTACTCATAAACAGCCAAACAAGGGAAACTGGTTATATGCAGTGCCCCCCAAAGCTGAAGGTTAAACAATCCTAATTAAGCAGAGAATATAAGGATTTGAATAGTGCTCTACACTCTAAATCAAAAGGCTGCTGGAATATCTTCAAATCATTGTAACAGATCCCTTAAATTTAGTTTCTAAACCTTCTCTGAGGATGCTATTCTTGATAAGCTCTTGGAGAAAGCTAGAAGGCAATGTTTTACTAATGTTTTAGAGTGTAGAGCTTCCCTAAGAATTAGAAAAC
Source organism: Crenuchus spilurus (assembly GCA_036984385.1). Classification (NCBI taxonomy): domain Eukaryota; kingdom Metazoa; phylum Chordata; class Actinopteri; order Characiformes; family Crenuchidae; genus Crenuchus; species Crenuchus spilurus. The sequence continues at coordinate 17,770 of BRDA01092288.1, forward strand.
CTCAACAATCAATACTAAAAACCTTTACTCTCATTATACTCTTCTCCTGCTCACAAGCTTAAAATGATAATAGCTGTATCATCACTTACCGAAATAAAGGGACAACTCTCTTGGCAATGGAAAGGGAAATGATGCTGAGGTGCTGACCTGATGTGGCGGCTCTTTATCTCTGACTCTGAGCTTCCTAAAGCACAGGTTTCTTCAGAGATGCCCCGGCTGCAGTGGAGGAGGAGCAGGGGGGGGGACTGGTCCTGGGACGTCCCAGATAGGAAGCCTGTTTCCAAATGGGCAGATTCTCTCCACAATCTGCTACTTAACAGGGGGCTGTTCCCCAACTCCTGTTTCACTAGTGTGAGCGCTTACGAAATCCAGTGGTTTGTGGAGAGCTGCCACAGATTCATAGGCTTTGTAACAGCCTAGAGGAGGGTGGTGGTGGTGGTGGTGGTGGTGGAGGATACACTTCTGGAAACATTAGCTGCATTCCTTTGGAGTGATGGTCATTTGTGTACGTGTGTGTGTGTGTGTGTGTTAGTCCCATGCAGGACATCAGGAGGAATGAAAGCTGGAGTTTTTTGACATGCAGACACCCTCCCAACTGTGTTCTCTAGGTTATAACAGAACCATATCTGGAAGGTTCATTTGAAAGGTAAAGACTAACAGTTATACGTACATATAAAATCATAACAATACTAATGAAAGGGGCTGTTATAAAAGCATGCCTGTGGACTGCAGAGTTTTCTCAACATTTCAGCGACTTTAAGCCTTAGTCTATACAGGGACGATGAACAGGGTGCCTACCCAGGGCCCTCATTCATTGGTGGCCACCCAGCAGCCTTGCAGGTATCAGGAGAACAGTGGTAGTGAGGAGAGGGAACTCTGGGCAATTACTGTGCCCGGAGCCCAAAATTTGGTGCTATGTCCTTGTCTTGAAATGTCAAGTCAAGCTTACCATTTATGTGTATTTGGTGCCATCTAGTGACTGTGCAGTACAATACACTCAGTGTATTTAAAGAGGAACTTCATCTTAACGCAATCAGTGATGGACTGGCACCTTGTGCTGGACTTGGCTGCGCTTAAAAAACATGGTTCTTAAAGGAATCTTTAGTAAAGGAAATGGTTCTATATAGAACCATGAACACTAAAAGAACACTTCTCATGGTTAAAGAGTTCTTTAGATTGATGTAGAAAGTGTGGTAGATGGTTCTATACAAAACTGTTTTTGAAAAGGATTCTATATAGTCCCCAAAAGGGTTCTGCTGTAGTTATAACATCAAGCTTGTAATAAAATAGGAACCCTTTTGGTGATATATGGAACTCTTTTCAAAAGGTTTCTGTATAGAACCACTTTCCTCATCAATCAGAAGAACCCTTTCAACATGCCAAGAACACTTAGGGTTCTTTAAGTGTTTATGGTTCTATATAGATTGATAACATTGTTAACTGAAGAACTATCTTGTAGTGTAGGATAGTCTGTAATACCCTGCCCTGTGCCTGGTGAGGGGGTAGGGAACTAATCGTGACCTTGATCAAGATAATAGATCAGTGGTCCCCAAACTACGGCCCGCCTCCACATTTGGTCCGGCCCCCTATAGTCTGCGCACGGCACCGTGCTGTATTACACAGGGGTCCGATAGTTGAGCCGGGGCAGAGTTTTGGGGCGTTTTTATGAGCTGCTACCCGAAATTAACGCATTTCTTCATTCAAAAGACAAAACGGTCCCAGAGCTGATGGACCCAGAGTGGAAATGGCACCTGGCATTTTTAACAGACGTGACAGAAATGCTGAACAGCCTTAACTTGCAGCTACAAGGAAACTCATTTGCGACATGCATTCCCACATAAAAGCATTTGAGGTGAAACTAGCGCTGCTTTTGGAACAAGTGAAAAAGCACAACTTCATCCATCTCCCTGCTACCCAAAACCTCTCTGCAGAGAACCCAGCGGTGCCGGTCCCAACTGAAACGTGTGTGGAAGCACTGGAAATGCTGAAGGCGGAGTTCGGTGTGCGATTCCGTGAACAACATGTCAATGCAAAAGAAATCCGTCTTTTCCGGAACTCCTTTGTTGCCGACATCGATGAAGCCCAGCCTTCTTATCAGTCTGAGTTGGCCGAGTTACAGAACTGTGATGTTCTGAAAGACGCGTTTAAGCCCAACAGTCTGATTGACTTCTATGACGCCCTCCGAAACAACACGTACCCTAACATAAACAAACACGCAGTGAAGATGTCCACACTTTTTGGCAGCACGTATATCTGCGAGCAAACCTTTTCTCACATGAAACTCCTGAAAACTCCGATGAGATCAAGATTGACAGATGAACATCTGCAGCAGTGTTTGAGACTGACTGTGAGAATGGAACCTGACATTCAGCTTCTCACCAGCCAGATGCAGGCCCACAGTTCACACTGATGAACATACATAAGTAAGCTCACTTTTCTGACTTGAATGAGTCATTCTGAGTATAAACAAATATGATCATAATAAAATCTACTGGGATAAAATCCGTCCCCACAACCATACTGGTAGTAAAATGTATTGTGCTGTGTAGGTGCTGTATCACTGAGTTTGGTTTCACAGCCTGCTTGCTTTGTGGTTTCTACAAGCCTTCTGGAACCTACAAAAGGATTATAAGGGAGGAACACAAGAACTTTGAGAGACTGCTCATATGAGTCATTTAAGGAGGAGATTCTGCTCTGACAACTTTACATATTAAGATGTGCCCAGCACAACAGAAAGTTCATGTTCCACAGAATTTTTTCTGTGAAGAACCCAGAGAGGGTTATTTGGTTATTATTTCATAAATAGTGTTATTTAGTTTGTTAATACACAGTAAATCTGCCAGTGTTAAATCAACACTATTAGAGTTAAATTAACACTGAGAGTGTTGCATTTTGACACCCTCAGTGTTAATTTAACTCTAA
>BRDA01092305.1:0-35443 GCA_036984385.1 Crenuchus spilurus
CTCTCTCTCTCTCTCTCTCTCTCTCTCTCTCTCTCTCTCTCTCTCTCTCTCTCTCTCTCACTCTCTCTCACTCTGCACACCTCTGCTTGTATTTTGCAATACAAGGAATGTTTGAGTTTTAACTGTTAACTATAAACAATTTTTTTAATTTTTTTCCCCAAATACAAACAAAAACTGTACTACTGTTGCCCGTAATTTATATGAATACTTGGTGACACACAGTTTTCCCAAAAAGCTACACTAACATCTTAATACCAGCTCATAGTCCATCAGTCAGACAGAAGTATTCAAAATAGCTAATCACAGATACATAACAGCTGGTTTGCTCAAAATTAATTCATCTCAGAAAGCAAATGGCATACATTTAGATGTGCAACTGATCCATTTGGCAACTATGCCAATGATGTTATGATATATTTTTAAATGCATTTTGACACTTATCAAGATCCTCAGCCAAATTTGTGGAACATCATTAGGCTATTGTAAATATGCTAAGCCTAATGAATGCAGGCTAGTCATCATATTTAGCCAGACTGCTCTGTTTTTGGAATTCTCCATTGCGACAGGCTGGTAATAAGTCCACAGTGGTGTTATGTGACATCTCAAAGCGCGACTTCAGGATCTTTGCTCCCCGGGTTTCGGGTGCCACTCAAACCCTCCCTGTGAAAAGCTGTTTTTCATTTGATGCTCCTGCCGCCAGTTATTGTCAGCATATTCGAGAGGTCCTAAGTCCTGAAATGAGTCCCGTATTATTTTAGACTGGCTTGAATATTGCACGGCAGGAGACTGAAAATGAGACCTTCCATCAAAAGATTGCCTGCAGCGCGTTCTACTCTGTGCAGCATTCGGGAGATCTCACACAGAGAGAAAACACACTCTTTGACCACATGATTATATATTTATTAACAACTCTTTTGATGATTTTTCTCCCCCTCTTTCTTTCCGTTGTTAGTCGTTGGAGTGAAGAAGAAGGGAGGAGATAATAAACTGCAGTAAGAATTTGGGCGGCCTTGCAGTTATGGAGCCGTTTAAAGATTAGAGGCAGCACGAGCAGCCCATGCAGGCAGGACCTAGTGAACCTTAAAATAAGGTGTTTTGTCACCTAGGCTCAGGTACATATCACAGACTAAGTCTTGCAAGGCAGTTTTTTTTTGTGTTAAAGAATAAACATTGTTGGCCTGAATTCCTGAATTTGAATAAGAATAGAGAAACAAAGGTCTGCCCAAAAGTGTAAAAGAGTATTAGTTTAGTTCAAAATTATTTTTATCTATATATCTGTGTGTGTGTGTATATATATATATATATAGATATAGATATAGATATAGATATATAGATATATATATATATATATAGATATATAGATATATATAGATAGATAGATAGATAGATAGATAGATAGATAGATAGATGTTGACGTGAATCTATTAAAACTGAATACTTTTTTAAATGTCTTATTGACTACTGCACACAGTAATCTATAGAATTTGTTTGGTTAGTTACTTTAATAGTTCCTGAAGAGAAACTGGCTTTTCATTATTGAAGAAGAATTTTCTAGTTTATTTATTTATTATCACATAGAGACCAATAGTGCATGACACATAATTATCATCACTTGACAAGGCTATTTGGTTAATTATTGTTATCTTTTTTTGTTTGAATTATTGCAGGGCATTTTGGATACCATGAAAAAGTAACAAATGTCCTATGTGATATCGAATTTTTGGGTCAAATAATCATAATGAACGACTGTTACCAATGCTTAAGTTAACAATTTAAAAAGGCTATTTTAATATGGGTTAAATTATTTAACGTAATGTAAAAGTCATATTACGTTACAGCCAATGGTGGCCATTACAGGGAGTCACAGATTGGCCAGCAGGGGGGTCTTAGAAACAGAAATCAACAAACTCTACAGTTAATTACATCATCAACAATAGCAATCATTTACTTTTTACATTTCTCTCCAAATAATATATCGGCCACCGAAATATCATGCAGCCTTGCTTCCCAGGGATGCTCATTTATTTTCAAATAAACATTTGCATACAGTAGTATATGTTGACCTATCGAAAAGGTTAGTTCGATTGAGCTTAAGTTCAGTTTATTAAAGAAGGCGCTGCCATTTGCATAGCAAAGTACTGCTTTCAGCAGGGAAAAAGTCAGACAACAAAACCCAAGGCTTAGTCAAGGCAACTTCAACTGTCTCTGACCTTTGGGAGGGATCTATATCTCTTTTCCCTGGAAGAAATGGTGATGATGGCAAGCAGTAGTGTCCTTTGTGTCTAGTGAAGATATCGAGTGTTTGAAGTGTTAACACTGACACTAAGCCTCTGGGGCGAGCAGGCGAAGGCAGCGTGTCACACAATGGGATGGGACTTGGATCTTTACTTCCCCTCCAGTGACCTCTGACCCCGACTGGTTTTCAGGGTTGCACTGGCTCCCGCTCCTCTGAGGCAGTGTCCGCTTTGATCAGATCACCAATTGCTCTGCAGAAAGAGTATTACATACCCCATGCTGAATGTGTTACAGTTTGCTGCACCCAGATGAGATTTACTGTAGATTTTAAAACAATTTCCAGCTTTAAAAGCTGCTGAATTACATAGACAGTAAAATCAACCCTCTCAAGTCTATTGACAGACACCCAAGTGTGCTTTGTCCCATTTTAACAGATTATTATATTATTATGAATGAACAAGGTCACAAAGCACAACAGGAGATCAGCAGTGTGTCAACATGTCTATGGTTCAGTGGTGCATTATTTCATATGTATAGCTTCTTTTGTTCCAAACCATATATAGCTTATGTGAATACCCATTTAAGTCATACATGTCTTATAAGAATATTCTCTACGATCCCTCCAAGTTTATTTCAGACCTGTGGGAACACTGATAAAATATGCTTGGTCTGTCTTGTGAGCTTATATAGTGCCCATTATGGGAATTGCGGGCCAATATCTACACATCTGCCGTATCTACAAGGCTGATGAAAATACCATCATTTATATATAAATATAAAATGTAGAAACTGGCAGACAATCTAATTAGATTAGCATTACTGATAAATAGAACATTTATCTGTACAGATGAAGATTATAGGCATTCTAGCAAAGTAGCCCACTGTCTGTACATTCATGCTATTCCAGGGTACAATAAATATGTCATCATATATTTGTGAAATGTAAATGTCTATCATTTTAGAACACTTTTTTGTTTACATTGACATGATTGTGATATCATACACAGAATTAAGATGGGCATAATGAATATAATTGATAAGATTTTTACAAACAATTCTTACTGGACAGTGTTGGTATATTTTGGTCTTATTTTCTTTCTCCAGTGGGCACCGTTGTTAGATTGGCTTCTTCTGGTTGCTACTGCTGTGATTGCCTGCAGTAGCCAGGCTGGTGTGATCCATCGAGGCCATACATGAAAGGGCTTGCCATTTGCACTCGGAACATGGCTACCGGCTGCCTTTTTCTCTGCCCCCCCTTCTTTTTCCCGCTTGTGTGCAGCCTGACCCCACTCTTCCCTTTTCCAGGCTGCAGTGGCCCAACACGAGGGAAGCTTTCAAAGGCACTGTCTGCTCGAATCAAGTCAGGGCTGTCTTTTAGACTGGGCTCAGAGATAATAGCGAACTGGAGTCGGGGAGGATGCTGACCCTTCCCTCCAGGCTTGATCAGATCTTGGCCCAGTCAAAGCTGGCGGGCCTGCATCTCTGGATGGCCATGTCTCCACGGGCCAGGGCTCTGTGATAGTAGGAATGAGAGGGGGCACCAGCCCAAGCTGGAGCCGTGACGTGTCAGGCTCTGTGGCCCCAGCGGTCTCCCAGAGCAAACGGAGGGGGAGCAGAGGACATGCAGCAGGCTGCAGCCTCGCGGTCAGCCCAACACACTGGGGCATGTCATAGTTGAGCTGTCCTCATGCTTTTAATCTTGGACTCGGGGATCAGGTCAGGCCAGTGATGGCGAGTCATTTGCTTGAGACAAAAGAGACCTTAAAAACACATATTTGTTAGGACAAGATCTGACATGGTTGGGGTAATCTGCTGTGAATTCGTCTTCCAGAGTTTTTTCCCTCTTTTATTTTTCCCTGTAAAAAATAACTTTAGATGTAGATGTTATTTGTAGAGTATGTAGAGTAACTGTAAAATGTAGGTATGTACTGACATTCTATGGCAGTAACAATAACCAGTAATAAATACATTGCTATGGCTGAAAGTTATACCAATAATTAATCATTTACTTACTTTACTACTTCTGCATTTTAACACTAAATCTCTTACACTATATATGAACTGTCACCTGTATATGAAACTGTAAGACTTAAGTTTAAAGCTCTAAAGACACTGAGGCTACTAACTGCAACTGCCACTTATTCTTTAAGCTATAAAAATCACAAATATGAGTTTAATAAGAAATATTAAAATGTTTAGAGCCTTTGCTCCTCATTGGCAATTTGTTGAAAATTTGTTTTGTTGTCTGCTAATGAAAAACTGAAAATGCAACAATAAAGTCCTTACATACATGCATCAGGTCAAATGTAAGTGAGCAAATAAATAAATAAACAAATAAATAAATATTTTATTTTAATTATCCATTGAAATTCCAATTCTGGACTGATAATAGTTCATTAAAATTTTGAATGCATAGCACATTTTTGTTGATATGATGAAATGGTCATTTAGTTGAGGATTAAAGTCATGACTATCTTTCTTCATGACGTTCTTCCTTTGCTTTTCTTAACCTTGTTTTGTGTTATTACTTAATTGTCCATCTGAGATGATATTCACTAGGTGGGATGAATTAGCTCAGTATAAGCCCAGTGGTGCACTGTAGGACATTGTTTGCTAGCATAAATTTCACAGCCAAGCATAAGCATTAGTGTGCAGCCTCATACTTCATTGGTCTGTAGATTAAGCCCATCAAAGGCTGCCACGCCAGGCTGCTCTTCACTGTAAATTTAGCTGCAGGTTGGGATGGTGGGAGCTAACAGTCCTCATGTTGACACACAGGATTATTCCCTCTGTGATTTTGACCCTGCTCCTGCTTGACTTGGACCCCCTTCCAACACGCACTTGCGCACACATACTCACTCTTCACACAGGATTTGTGCATTCATTAGGCTTCCGTATTCACTTAAAGCCCTGCTCCTCTTTACATAAAGGCATGCAGATTTTTTGGTTGGCCCACAGTATATGTGTGTGTGTGTGTGTGTGTGTGTGTGTGTGTGTGTGCACGTACGTGTGTGTGGAAAGGGGCTGAATTTTAAATGCAATGGTGCCTTGCCTTCCCATTGACCTCGCTGAAAAAGCCCAGTGATCTCATTCTCCGCTTCACTAGAATGCTGCTGATTCTCTCTGTTGCAATGTTACTCCTACTTTAAAAGGAGCCTCAATGGAAGCTGACAATAGCATAACACTGCAGGCTACTTCTCTTTGCATTCACCAAAATGAGAGGTTAAGAAAAATAGCTTAATTCATGTGGCTTTGATATGGAGATGCATGCTGACCTACTGTTTTTCAAAGAAATTAACTGCCAGACTGCTAAAGGATATGAGAAGCCTATGTGTGGTCAGTTTCTGTAGCTCTATTGTTCTTATATTAACAAGCACTTGTACATTTACTAGTGATGCTTACACTGCAAAGCTTGTAGCTTTCAAATGTTTATGACTACTACTGTAGCTGCCATATCATGAAAATCAGTGCTGCTGATGTAAATGCAGAAAAACAAAAGCTTAAGTATATTTCTGCAGATGATGTCCGAAGCTCTTGTCTAACCTTTGCTTTCTCAGACCCCCATCCCAGCAGGCAGTTGCAGTAAGTTGATACTGCTCGGCTCCATTGAGTGTAACCTGAGCCTGGTTAGTCTCAAGGTCTGGAGACCCAGGCCCTGAGAGGGCACAGAGGTAACGGCCATGCATGAAGAACACATTATTCCACCCACTCACATGGATCAGAGTCTTAGATCAGATGGCCGTGAGTCGCAGTGTTACAGCCATAGCTGAGAGTCGCACTTGGCTCCCCCAGCCTCTACCAGTGTGGAGGATGTGAACGTCCTGATCCACTTCCACTCGCTCTCCTCTGCTGTTTGGGGACAAACAGAGTTAATAGGGTGTATCTGAGGTACTTGACAGCAGTTCTTCAGGGGAATCAGTTGGGCCAGGAAAGAGGATACCTTCAACTACACCGGTGGTGGTTTACATAATAGCAGTCACAAAGGAAGGCATTTTTGTCCAGCACATTTTCTTTTTTCTCTTTATTTGCCTCATTTCCTGTACCATCCCCAAAAAGTCGACTTTAGCATTAGGTCTCACATTGTCACATAAAGACAGTCATGGGGATTGACTTTTATGAAGTGCTTTTGGGACCATGTGGTGTGACTTTAAGAGCTCTTTTCCCCACATCTCGGTGTGACCGAAAGCATTTATTAAAGTGACACCCGACAGTCACTTTGAGACTCTCTCTGTCAGGCATCACAGCACTCGTAGCTAAGCAGTCAGCAGTCAGTGCGAAAGACAGGAAGGGCATCTCTGACAATGGGTAATTGTTGACCACATATTCTTCTTGTCAGAGGATGTATTTGAGATGAGCATTTTGTCAGACATGGTTTACAGCTCATCCCTCACTGGGCTGTCTTTTTATTGTGTCTGCATTCAATGGCAGTGAGACAATCTCACATTATCAATAGCAGGAACAGATTAGAAGGGATTTTGTATAGTTTTATAGATTATCAAGTGTCTTTTGTAAAGATAGGACAGTACTTTTTTGATTGGTTGTCTTGATAACAGGGAGTTTTTACAATCATCTTACTTTTAACATATACTGAAAATGTTTAATAATAGCAGTGGATAAACCTATTATATTGGCTTTTTTAACCTCTTGCATTTCTGTATATGCCATGAAATCAATTAGAATTGAACTATTAAATTATCACAATCAATTTTGCTATTCAATGTTCAGAATATGTCCGTGTAGACATGTTTTGTACTGGTACATTTACAGACAATAATTGTTTTTATAGTAATAATAATTTAATAAATGACAATAACAAATCAAATTTATTTTGGATAGAATTATTTTCTTTGAGTTTTACATCACAGTCACATGTTCCAACAATGGGAGTACTGGGTCAAAAAAAGGTGTTGAACTTGAAAATATTATAGTAGTGAAACTACATAGAATATTCTGCTAATAGTTGTTTTACTTAAACACTTTGAAAATACTAGGAATATAAAGCATGCAGGCTTTCTGGTGGTATACAGATGATTTTGTTTTGTGACTGGTCTAAAGCCATCAAAGCGTAAAGTCTGTATTGTGGCCATAATGTAATATTAAGAAGCCTTTTATTACAATAAACAATGTTTTTTTTCAGAGCAAAGGTGCACAGCTGGTAGGCAAGTGAAAGCAGGAAAGCACCAGTGAGAAGACCCTTCTCTTTATTCAATGCAATATCACTGAACTCTTTAACTGTTAATAAATGCAAGAGTGTACAGTGTGATAAAATGCACAAAAGTGTATGATAAAATATTTTTCAAAACATACACACACACACACACACACACATGCAATTCTTTCTTATATATCAACAGCCCATTGAATTAAATCATAAGTTTATAGTTAACTGCAAGTTGGCACCTATGATCACGGTATATCATTATTAGCCTGGTTGTTATTTTGAACTGAATACTGTTAAGGAAAAAAGCAGTGCTTAAAACCTAGATGAATCTACATAAGCAAGTCAGATTTAGTCAAGTTTAACATTTTCTCTCTATAATTTGGAGCCCCAAGTAACACAATGCTGTATTGCTAGCAGCCAACACTCAGGCATTATCCTAAGAAACCTTGCCCCTTGGGTCAGGGGTCAGAAGTCGTCCAGTCGTCTAGTCATGTCTCATTCCCAGTCACTGTAATGACCTTTAGCGGAGACGCCAGTAAATGGAGCAGTTGTGATACCTCTATACTGTCAGGCACAATATGGCCCGATGGTTATCAAATGTGGCCTCTTTTGGCAACCCCTGGCCTCTGACATGGCCCGTGCCTTGTGGAGGGACATGCAGCTCCTTTTTTGCCCTTTGCAAAATTTAGCTGGAGGGTAGAATGGGAAGACCTTCAAAAGATGAGGGCATTGTGTCATTCAGAGACATTTCAATTGGCTATATTCTGAAAAGGTAATTAGTGCAGTAAAGATACAGGAGCATAGGGCATCGAAAATCATAGCAACTTTGGACTTTAAAAAAAGACAACTGCATGGAACCCGATAGTCATGTAATCAGAATGGAAATTGTTCTCATGTTTTTACTTTTTGCCTTTTTTATTTCTGTTCTCTGTCTAGAATTTTTGTACATTTATTACTTGGTTTAGGCTTCTAGATGAGTGTGTGAGAAACTTAGCAAGACATTTTAATGCTTCATTCGCAAAATGAGTGATCAGATGTCTTGTGTGTGTGATCAGATGTGATTTTTGTTGCATTAACACATTTTGATGTGCATCACATACTTTGTGAAGACATGACTGAAGTCCAGTTATTAAAGTTGTTTTCTGTCTTTATGTCAGTGATGTGTAATTAAAAACCTCTCAAAAAGCTTTTCATGTACATGGACTCAAAGATGTTCTGTCCACCTTCTTTAGCAGTGTTGACATTCAAGGACTACAGTCAGTCTGCAGCTCTTCTTTATAACTGGATATGATATTGTGAAGAAGGAATGGCTTATGGTAGAAAGGCCTTGTGTAACAACATATGGAGAAATGATCTTTTGGTCAGCTCCTCAACTCAGCGGTTGTCAATTTAATGCACCTGATCGAAAGCATGATTTACCCTGCCTGCGACACTGAGGTCAAGTAGTCAATATTTATAATTGTGCAGCCCACTGTGTTTCAGGCATTAAAACTAAGATCCCTCTTTTTATCTGTGCAGGCAGTCTATGTGAAAGGCCATTGCACAGTTATGTTTCTAGAGCAAGCTAGAGCTTCGCTTTGCAACAGATCTTTCAAAACAGTGTCCACTTAGACAATATATCCATAGCTGGTACAAATAGGTTACAGTTCAGAGACCCTTGGATCTGTATGCTGCCACAGTACACATAAGACAAGTTAAGCGCAAATGCACCATGGTTTAATAAGTAACATGAAGACATATACAAATGGTGTATTTCTAGTTGTATTAACTCAATATGTTTCATTTGTTTTGATGCATCCTTATTCCAAATTTTAACAATCAGTAGTGATGTGAATTCAGTGGTGTTTCATAAACCAGGTATATAGACCAGTGTAAGTTTATGTGGTTAAAATTAGATAGTTACGGGGCCCTGAATGGCTCAGCAGGCTAAGCCGGTGACACTATGATCAGAGGATCGCGAGTTTGAATCCCGGTCATGCTGTTTGCCATCAACAGTCAGGGCCCAAGAGAGCAAAAATTGGCTGTGCTCTGTCTGGGCGGGTAGATGGTTCTCTCTATCACTTTCACATTCCAATGTCTGCTGGCTCAGACGTCTACTGATTGGTCCATTCAGAGCTGGGAACCTTGCGCTTTCCTCTGAGCGCATTGGGTCCCCAGTGACAGTGTATCAGCAGTAGTTTGAAAAGAGGCAGTGGCCTAGGCTCTAGGAGGCTGGTGCTTGTCTTCACGCTCCTAGAGTCAGTGACAGTGCAAAAGTGATGGGGTCCTAGCGGATGGGATGGGCTAATTGGCTACTACTACATTGAGAAGTAGATCAAATTGGCAAAAATAAATAAATAAATAAATAATAATAATAATAATATATAGTCAGTCAAACGTTGCTTGAACAGTTGAATTGCCTGATATACTTCTAAGTTCTTAAAACTCAATAAGATTGAATGCATTTTATTTTGCTTGTTTTTCTTATCTAGGATTTGTACCCTAGGTTTTGTGTTCAGCTTTACCAGTTTAACCCAGGGTTTGCATAGACTAGTGAACTAGTCAATTATTGAATCCACCAATAGAATGAGTTGATCAATAGTAAACTGCCAAAAGAAGAGAACAGGAACCAAAGCAAGTACTAGTGTGAATATATAACATTAGAAAAAACTTCACTTACAGCTGTGTAAAAATGCTGAAGCAAGCCTGTAGCCAAGAACACATGTTGATGAACAAATGTTTATAAATGACAGTTCATGTAGTTACTAATGATTGTATTCACCATCATTATAATGAATGAGTGAATAATAAATAAATGACCAAGTATATTATTTTTGTCTCATTTGTTTAACTGGGTTCTCTTTATCTACTTTTAGGACTTGTGTGAAAATCTGATGATGTTTTATGTCATATTTATGCAGAAATATAGAACATTCTAAGGGGTTCACAAACTTTCAAGCACCACTGTATGTCTTGGGATTTGCCATTATATGATGTTACAGTTTAGCTCCATTGTTGTTTTTTGACATTTCTTCTTATTGCCTTACTCATCTACCTGCATTTCTGTAAAGTTGCTTTGTGACAATGTGTGTTGTAAAAAGCACAATAATTACTCTTAGTACTGAATATGCTTCTTTCCAAATCTTTTGCAGAGGATCTAATAAACAAATAAACAAAATTATAGGCTTTGCCTATAATTATAGGAAGATGCACCATCTAACCTACTACTTATGTTTCCATGTGACAGCTGGCCAACATTTAGGATGTGAAAGAAAATGTCAATATTACCAGGCTGACCTCTTGTTTTCTTCACTGTACCAAAACCCTACAAGCACTGTCAGATGCCCTGCTTAGTCTGCGGCACTATCATTCTATCTACTATGCTCTGCTGTCCAGCTGCTTTACGTAGCCATTAACCACTGTTACTAAAGCTATTTTATGGTCAAATAGCATTTCAGTGCTTCAGTCTTTTGGCTACAAACTCACTCGTGTCTTTTTTACACTCTTTGTAGCTTTAACACACACATAAATTTTCCCTTCTCTTCCTTGTCACTCTTTTACATGCTTTGACTCTGCATGACTGTCCAGATTTCAATGGTGCTTCACAATTACTGTTATTATTAGCTACATGTAACCTTCAAACCACTGCCTCATCCCTGGCCCATGTACATTTTCCATGTGCCGTCCTGTCACCACATGCTTTTGTTTACATCTTCCACATGTCTTGTTCACGTAATATCTTGGTCATTGCACAGCCCTGCTGTTTAATTATCTGTCTAGATTAAGGTGCTATTTAGCTTCCTCCTGTGTCACAGTGATTTTCAGTCAATGTATTGTCAATGCTAGTGTTTGTATGATCATCTCGCTATAATTTTGTCAGCTTAGTTATGTTATGTCCACCTTGTTTTGTTTCTAAGCCACAGTGTTTGTTTAGTTTCTCGCCACAGTTTTGCTTTTGGAATAAAGCCTTGTTCTGTTTTTAAAACCATTGCTGCATCTGTCTCCTCCTGCCCTCGCGGCACGTGACATTACAATGACCCTTATTATTAGTTATGATCAAAGAAGGGTTTTTGGTTAACCAAATGCTTTATTGTAAATAAAATAGTAAACCATTTTAATGGATTTCTGAAAATTCTAAAAAAAAAGTCCAGTCCAGTTTATTCTAGGTGTGTGATAATGCAGTTAATCTGATCCTTCCTGTACTTTTAACTTACTCACGCACTGTTATTTCAGCCCCCGAGCTGGGAAAGTTTGTGTGTATGTGTGTGTGTGTGTGTGTGTGTGTGTGTGTGTCCGTGTGTCTGTGTCTGTGTGTGTGAGTGTGCATGTGTGTGTGCATATGTGTGTGTGTGTGTGTGTGTGTGTGTGTGTGTGTGTGTGTGTGTGTTTCTAAGTCAGAGGTTAAGGAACGGACAAGCAACGCAAGCTAAAATCATTTTAGTCATTACTATTCTATTGATTATTGCATTGACTATTTGAGTAATCAATTAAATACTTTTGCTTTTAACAACTCAACATTGCTATTGCTTAAAATGCATACAATAATATTCAAAACTAAACTAAACTTTGGTGTATTTAGGTATTTTATGAATGTGGAATATTTTATGTATGACTGTGAGGGAAGTGTGTGTGTGTGTGTGTGTGTGTGTCAGGTTGTTGCTAATTTTCTAGGGTTATGTTCTTAAGCAAAGCTTAGCTAATGTACGGACATTGTATTTTGCGACGGTATTCATTTCATTCATTCATGCTTATCAGGAGCAGCCATGACCTTTATTCTTGTGACTGTTCAATCCACTGGTAGGACATGACAAAAGTGCCCTAACCCCCAACTGTTCCTCAGATGTCAAGGATAGTGGCTGCCCACCACTCTGGGCATGTGTGGTCATTGCCCCATTGTGTGTTTGTTCCACTACATGGATGGGTTCAGTGTAGAAGTCAAATTCCTCTGTGCACAAGCTCATTGGTCAATGATTGTGCACTTTCACTTATCTAACTGTTGCATTTAGACATAATTAGTATATTGTTTACTAGCATTTATCTCAACCACCAATCGTATACATTTATATTAAATATTAGTGTTTGTTACCTGCAGAGATGCATCTGGGTTCTTTTTTAGTCTAGTTCAGTTTTAAAGACACACTGTCAAGATTTTTCTATTTTTCAACTTGAAATTATCCCAAACTTTGGACATTTTTTAATTTTCTGTGGTCTATCTCTTTTTTAAGTCTGTGCTATTACATCATGCCTACTTCACCTTAGATACCCACAATGTAAGTGTATTATCTGACAGTTATACTGTGCTGGCTGATCATTTTTATTAATCAAGTTACTTTTTACTAAAGTCAGTCCTAGTTTGAAGGGTTTGCTCTTTTGTAAATATCTACACTACAATAATACTTTTGATGTGGCATTTAATGTTACTACAATAGACATTAAGAATTTTAAATGCTGATATGCATCAGATTAAACTGTTATTACTGTTGTTTATGCTGGAATTTTAGCTGTTTATTTTTAATTTAATTTAATTTAATTTTTTCTGCAAGCTCAAACAAAAACATCAAAAATTTGTGATCAATCAGTTTTGCTGTAAAGAAACTGGAAATGTGAACTGGCTATACAGATTCATGATTGTACACCACTAGCTGTTGATCACCCACTAAGTTGTAAGGCAGGCTAAACTTGTTCTAGCCTTTCTTGCAAATGCTTAGTTGGATTAAAATCCAACTTTTTGATTTTTGAGGCTAGTTGGTATTCACCACTCTCTGGGAGACCCTAGGAGTCTTTTCTAAGACGGACTCAGTCGTCTGGCTATAACTTTTCAATTGTTGTCAAAATCAGAACTTCAAGCTTGCACATTACAACCCATTAACTACAAGAATGCATCATTCACTTAAAGTCAAATATATCCTGCACCTTGATTGGGACACTGGTACGAGATAATGAGCTTGATTCACTTCTTGATTCGGTCCTGCAGGTATTGTTGACTTGGGTCTCCCTCATCTTCCAGATTGATTGAGACCTGAAACATATATTTGATATTCATACAGCACAATTTGGAAGTATTTTTCCTACACAGTAAATCTGCCAGTGTTAAATCAACACTATTAGAGTTAAATTAACACTGAGAGTGTTACATTTTGACACCCTCAGTGTTAATTTAACTCTAATAGTGTTGATTTAACACTGGCAGATTTACTGTGTACCTTAACTGTAGATTATACAAAGTAACTGCATCTAACCAACAAGTTGTTGGGTCAACTTGACTATTTGACAAATATATTTGACTCAAATTATACACAACACATGAATCAGTTCAGTGCTTTGTTTCCAGTCTCAAAGTGTTAAGCCTGTAAAACTGTTATGAGTACATGGAAAACTGATATGCTATGCTAGCATGGTAATTGGTTCCAAATGCAAACATTTGGACCTCCTCTGTACCCTATCTCCAGCATCCCCCTGTGAGAAGACCCAGTGACAAATCAGAACATCTGGAACTCCTCAGAAATAAAGTAATCAAAATTGACGCCAAGCTGCTCTGTGAAGTTTATCCCCAAGAGAGAGCAATCTGGCTTTAACTCCTATACCATTACTCTGCGCTATATGATTGTACATTTCCGCATGCATCTGTTGTCAGCAGGTCTAGTGCACAGCTCAGAAGTTCTGTACCGAGACTGACGTTGCTGTCTGATGGTTTTCTTCCTGGGCCTATAGTCATCGATGTCTTTTTTCTTCTTCTTCTTCTTCTTCTTTTAATCATGCCATTATGCACAGCCGGACATAGTGAAAAATACTGTAACTGTATCACTCTTATTCTGAGTTTTCTTCTTTACTGACAGGAAAGTCCTTGGCCTTCTATCTGAGCTGTCCTCTCATTTATATGATCTTGTAAGGAGAACGAATGAAGAAAGGGAAAAAATACCTGCTGATGGAGTTAGGCATGGTGCTGGAAATTTTGTACTTTTTACCTCTCTCTCTCTCTCTCTCTCTCTCTTTCTCTCACCCTTTTTGTCTCCTCTCTCTGAGTGAGAGTAGCCCGCCTACTGTCAAAATGCACACAAACTTAACAGCCCATGGAGCTCTGACAGTCACCACAGCTGTGCATTTTACGCTATGTGAAGCCCAATAATTAGCACCCGGATTTAAGCGAGGAAGAAAGAAGAAGGGAAGGGAAGAGAAAAAAAAGTAGCACCAAGAATGCACACATACATGCATTCATCCATTACTGTGCACAACACGCTACCTTCCTTGACTGTGCCCGTTTGTTCCCAGCCCTCGGCTCTCTCTCTGTCTCTGAAGGAGGAAAAAGCTCTGGACTGATTTGAAATGATTTGTGTCACTGTTACAGTTGTCAGCTTGAAGCTGTCAGGGACGGGCTGTATTCTTCCTCGTTGAATGCAAACATGCCAGCCCTGCCTCGTACGAGAAGAGCGGATGACAGTCTAGGAATATCTCAGCATGCGCTTTTCTCCCTCTGTAGCCTGCCAGCTGTTTAGGTCTGGAAATATATTGTTCCAAGATAATAGTGGAATATTTATATTTGATGTGACAAGCTGTGCCTGAATTATGACTACGGTGTTGGTTTGAAGAGTGTCATTTGCAGCAATATAGAATGTTAAAGAAGAATACTTACAGTAGATATGGGTTAAGTTGTCGTTGCGACAAACACAAACGTAAATGTAACAATACAATCCCAAGCTAGCCCACCTTTTTCCACAACTTTAATCTTACTTATGATTAGCACCCGTTTTTTGTCTGAAGCCACTTTTTGTTTTCTGGTTAGAGGGTTGACGTTAAGGCTGTAGCCATTAAGTGAACTTTCAAAGGGACCATCTACTGGATTCTGAAATATATGAAAATTGGCTGATGCATGGTTGTGACATTTATTTATTTATTTATTTATTATTTATTTATCTTATTTATACTTATAATGCCTGATGTGTGCCTGTGTGTATTGCTTTTTTACATGTTCAAGTTTAATTGTAAATATATTCAGTAAATCATTCAATATATTATATTAAAATATTATGTACGGAGGCCAAAAATATTCTGTACGTTAGAATTAAGCTGTTGTGATGTCATTATTCAGTCTTAACCATAAATTATTGCTCATTTTCTCACTCACATCTATGTCACCCTGTCCTGCTTTCTCACTTTCTGACAAATATAACACAAAGACATTAGTATCAGCCTATGAGCTCCATTGTTGGTCACTGGGTGACTAACCCTAAATCTAATTTGTTAAATAACTCTTCACATTTTGGACTTTGTAAGTTTACATTCTCAGTTAACATAGTCTGAGTCAGGAGATGTACAGGGGTTAGACAATGAAACTGAAACACCTGGTTTTAGACCACAATAATTTATTAGTATGGTGTAGGGCCTCCTTTTGCAGCCAATACAGTGTCAATTTGTCTTGGGAATGACATACACAAGTCCTGCACAGTGGTCAGAGGGATTTTAAGCCATTCTTCTTGCAGGATAGTGGTCAGGTCACTATGTGATGCTGGTGGAGGAAACCGTTTCCTGACTCGCTCCTCCAAAACACCCCAAAGTGGCTCAATAATATTTAGACACAAAGACTTGCTGTCTTGGTCATAGATGTGCCAGCAAGACGTGCACCAACAATTTGTCCTCTTTTGAACTCTGGTATGTCACTATAATGTTGTGTGCATTGTAATATACTATATAACTGTGCTCTTACCGGCTAACTGAACCTTCACACTCTGCTCTTACTGGTGCAATGTGACATTAATGAAGATTGGCCACCAGACTGGTCCAATTTAGCCATGAAACCTCCCACACTAACATGACAGCTGTTTCAGTTTCATTGTCTAACCTCTGTATATTTTTTTACATATACCTTGTCACTTCAAGCTATACCCAATATGAGCAAGTGAATATACTCAACTACTGTACTCATTTCTGCTGGTGTACCATAGCCATAGATGGACACTGTATTGGTGTTTAGACTTTGGCTGATGGCCTTCCCATGGCATCTCTCCACTTCATAGCAATTGGCATCTTAAAGTCACATCAGACCTTTAACTCTTAAGCATCACGATGATATACACAGTCATATCAGAATATTATGACCACCTACCTCAAGTTGTCAACAAATAATGAACTGTATTTCACAAACTCCAGAAAATATACAATTCATAATGCAAACTTTACCAGCTAGTCATATATATATATATATATATATATATATATATATATATATATATATATATATATATATATATATATATATATATATACTGGTTTGGTCCTGTTCTTCAATTATCAGGACCCTCACAGGACCACCACAGATCAGTTATGATTTGGATGGTGGATCATTCTCAGCGCTGCATTAACACCAGCATGGTGGTTGTGTGTTAGTGTGTGTTGTGCCGATTTGACTGGATCAGAAACCCAGCAGGGCTGCTGATGTTTTTAAACACCTCAGTGTCACCGCTGGAGTCAACATAGTGCACCAACCAAAACTATTTAGCCAACAGCATCCTGTGACCACCATGAAGGGCTAGACGATGACCAGCAATCTGTTAAAATTCAAACTCAGTATAAATTGTGTGTCTGACATGTACTTTCTTCACAAATCTTCAGTTTTCATAGTTATTCAGTGTAAGATCATTCTAAGTCCATATAAAATATGGTAATAAAGTGATATTTACAGTACCAGTCAGAGGTTTGGACACACCTTCTGGACATTCAGTGCTTTTTTATTATTTAAAATGTTCTTTATTGTAGATTAATACTAAAGTCATCTAAACTATGAATAAATACATATGTAATTATTTAGTAAACAAACAAGTGTTAAACAAACCAGAACATGTTTATATTTTACATTCTTTAAAGTAGGCACCTCTTACTTAGATGGCAGCTTTCTTGGCATTTTCTCAGTCAGCTTTATGAGGTAGTCACCTGGAATGGCTTTCAGTTAACAGCTGTGACTTGTCAAGAGTTCATGACTTGCATTTCTTGCCTCTTAATGTGTTTGAGACATCAGTTGTGTGTCTACTTTGAAGAATCTACAGCATATTTTGGTTTGTTTAACACTTTAAAATTTACTACATGATTCCTTATGTGTATGTGTGAAGGTGTATCCAAACTTTTGACTGGTATTATACATTTTATTTTTCAGAATTATAAGGTAGCAAACAGAAGCATTGAGGCCTTATGGCTGCACCCTTTGAGTTGTTAATAAACATGTGAATTGGCAGTTCATCCCTATCTCAGTTAAAAAAAGTGATGTAATCACTTAATTTTAATTACTACAGGTAAGCCAGATGTATGAGCTAGTGTTTAATGACACCATACTCAGTAACAATAATGGGACAATGCAGGGCCATGTGTGTTGTTACCAAAAGGACAGGACATTTCAAACAATACTCTTTCAGAGGGAGCCCAGGGTTTAGTGAATTACAGAAGGTCATTGGTTCCAGAATTAATCATTTTATAATTGTATAAAACTATGAATACACTAAAAAACACAGATCACATTAGTGATTACGTAAATGACAGCATCTCTTGAGAAAAAACCTAATCCAGCCTGAGTAGGGTTTTAAACTCCACAAGATGCATATTATATTGACAGTGGTGGGAGAGAAAAGGGGATTGTTGTTGTGTGTTTTGTCCTACAGGCTATAGTGGCAGGACGAATCAGCAGGCCTCAGGACAAACCTGGCTGTCACAGGAGATGGAGAGCCTAGCCAAGCACATTGACTGATTGTTAGCATTAGTGGCTGTGAGGGTGATTAATATGCTAGCCCCTGCTGTACCACTCCAGAAAGAGAGAGAGAGAGAGAGAGAGAGAGAAACAGAGAGATGCTTGCTTAAAAATTGAGTCGAGGTAGTTGACGTTCATCCTTTTTTCCCCTTTTTTTCTGAAGCCCATAGTGCCCAGACTGGGCGTGGGGGCCGTAGAGGCAGAATGAATGGCTGTGTGATTCCAGGTGCCAGTGCATTAATTTTTCAAGCCTAAATAAGAGTGAATGTGTAAGCAGGCCTTAATGAGCTTGTTGTGTGGGTTGCTGAGAGCGCTGCAGAGAGCCAGCGAGTGCATACTGTGCAGTGCTGTGCTCAATTCTCCCTGCACATAATTGCTGCACTATGATTCCCCCCCCATCCGAGAAGCCCCAGCATCTGCTCATTTGTACCAACTTAGTCTGCAAGGAGCATGCCAATCCCCTGCTAACATATGATACACCTTCAACTGTTCAAAATGAATACAACTAACTACAACAGCATTGTCTTGCTTCCTCAACACTGTAGGCATTTAACTAGTGTAGCAACAATGCGTTTATGATTGCGACTCTGATGCTGAATGGCATCCAGTGTAAAGCTTATACACAATTAAAGAAATGTCTCCTGTCTAATGGTGAATACATTTTACATCCATAGGCATAAGCATACTGGTTTTAGTTTATGTTGGAATAGTGGAATCATAAATGCATCGCTTTATGATACATTTGGGTTCAGTTCAAGAATGAACGATTTATTCCATAATTGTTGGAACTTGTCCAGTTTGAAAAGCAAGCCGTGTTTTGTCATGATGACTAATGTTTATGCAACAGAATCTCCGCCAGTTAACCCTTGTGATGGCACCAATATGTCTCTGCAAAGTTGCAGCCATGGATAACCTTGTTTGCAAAAAAAAAAAAAAAAAAAAAAATTACCCTTTCCAGACCTGTCATGAAGTTTTGCTGACTCACATCGCTATTTCATTGCCTTGAAAATGATTTGATATCTTTGACTTGCTTCAGGAAGCATCTGTTATAGCCCTCTTAAAAATATTATTCATCCATCCACTGCACAGCATCTGCATAGGGTTCGTCTGTGCCTCACGGGTCCTGGGTTCAAACCTTCTCCAGTAAACCCTACAGAGAAAAGGGGACTGACAGAATGAGCGATGACATGGTAGCACTTGATTATTAGGATTAATTGTCTTTTAGCAGTGCATTGGAGCACACAGGCCAGGGCAGAACTGGCCACAGATAATGAGGGCCAGTGAACAGCATTGCTTTCTGTGAAATTAACCCCTACTAGAGATGTAGTTAAAAAGCCCCTTCAGTGCCACCGGAATTGGCACCAGTGTAGTGTTGTAGGAGGTTGAAAAAAGTGCTGTGAAAATAACGGGTTTATGCAGTGTCTGTAGGAAAGCTTAAGAACACATTACCTGACAGTTTAAGATGGTGCCAAAGAGAGCTGGTGCCAGAAAAGCTTAATGTTGTGTGGTCCTATCCCAAATACACACAGATACCAGCCAGAGTCAGTAGCAACGATCAGCTTGAGCTAATATGACCTTTGCTCTTCATTACGTTCCTCCTGACCTCCTATACATCATTGCTATTGATTATCATAGCAGCCTCAAACCTCACCACTTCTACACTCATTGCCAATGGATGTGAAACCTGACAAAGATTCATGTGCATTTGAACGATAAAGTGAAATATTTTTGTTGTCTTTTGTCTGGGATTACCCAAGGGTGTTTTATAGGGGTGTTGCTGTTAGCTCCTCTTGTTGAAAATGAAACGTGGGTTGTCAAAACAAATATGTGCACATATGAGGGATGTTTCAGGGTGATCTAGTTTAGGCCTCTTTTTTCCCAGTTGTCATTCTTACAGCTGTTTGAAAATAGCTCAAATACACCTATCAGCATTGTGCGCTGATGTATATTTACATACGCAGTTAAACCACACAAAATATGTGCCTTTACATGTCATGGAATTTGTTGTACATAAATGAGAATACACTGCTTTTTAGAAGGTGTATTCAAATGAAGCTAACCTAAGTAGTTTTCCACCCACATCCTCAAAGTCAAACAGACACGATTTGGGGAAAGTTACAAATAGATGCCTCACTGCAAACAAAGCATCCAAACAGCTGTCACTTGCAGGCATGTTCATTCATCATTATTAGATAATAAGTGGGGAATAGCCCCTGAAAACCTCTATTACCTCTCTGCACTCAATGCAAGTGTGCTGCCGATAACGAATGAGGTTGGACCTGGTGTAAAATTAAATTGCCTTTTTTTTTCCCTGCCAATTAATGCCTTTAAGAGGCAGTGCAGCCCTAGCGCTTTTGGGGATGTCTCCTATCACCCCCTCCAGGGATGGCCCTATCAACTCTACATGCATGCTCCTCATTCTAATCTATCCACATTCACTCAGGCCATTTTTTCCCCCAGTAACTTTCACCAAACTTTCACCGCAGTGATGAAATGTCTGTCATCTGCTTGTCATTAATTCTGCGCTTGATTAAGTGGGCCTGCTTGACACTTGTCAGACCGAAGTTTAGGAAGTATGGACTTTTTTATGTTTTTTATTGCTTCTGTATGGAGAGTCTCTGAAGTACTTGAATAATTAGTCGTAGTTAAGAAAATTTTTGATAAGATGTCAACAGCTGACGTGGTTTATGTTAATTTGATTTGTTGTAATCACTGTTGTGTGTTTCTGGAATGTCAATTCAATTAAACTTCTCTTGTTTACAGCAACAGCATGGTCTTCGGTATTAGTGTAATTAAGTCCATGCTTTTCTCTATCTGACGAATGGTTTTGTCTGCAGCATCTTTTGTTGCACGTGTCCATTTACTAGGATTCAAAAGTAATTGTTTGCATTTGGCATCTGTGGTCCCTCAATTAAGCCTCCAATGATTTTTTTGTTGTTGTTGTTGCTGTTATTGTTGTTGTTGTTGCTGCGGCTGTTGCTGTTGTGTCCTGTACTGGTCTACTATAAATATCCATATGGCCGCTGTTGACCGTCTGATGGTAGGCAAGAAGATGCAGGTGCAGTGGCATTTGATTTAGAAATACAAGCAGGAATTTAACACTGGCTCAGGTGAGTGTGGCTTAACACTGACACATAATGAAAGCGGTGAGCATGAACTAATAAGTGCTTGGGGAGAAGGTGTGACTCTCTTAGGCTTTTAAAGGGATGTCAGGGGGATGCAGTCTTTGTAGTGAGAATCTTCTCCAACTCTAGCCTGCAGTACAACTACACTCTTCCAATAATAGAGTGGTTCAAATGCCAAATTGTACTTTTCTCAGACATATTGCCCACACCATGTGGTAACATCATTGTGTTTTGTGTGTGTGTGTGTGTGTGTGTGTGTGTGGTATGTCTGGTGGGGTTTGTGTCAGCACAGCAGATAGCCACGAACCTAGAAGACTCAGTTTACCATTTCAAAGACGCCTGTTTTTCGAAAGTTTACACACACACACAAACACACACACACACACACACACACACACACACACATATACACACACACACACACACACACACACATACACACACACACTTTATCTCACACAAGTACACTCCCACACATTGGTTCCCCAGCTTGCGGACATGCAGCGTGGGCCGCTGAGCCTGGTGCGAACAGATGGGAGGAACAAACCGGCGTAAAATAAAGTTAAACTAGAACAAAATGACTATGCGAGTAGTGTGGCCGCCCTTTGTTTGCCAGGAAGGTGATCCTCAGCATCTGGGGATGATGGAACGCATGATTAAAATTACCAGAGGGAATGATTAATATCTCCTTAAAGCACACACTTCCAGCTTATCAATCATCCCATTACACCGCAAAAAAGTTAATTGTGTGAGGGGAGGGTTGGGCCCCTGAACCATGAAAAAGTAGCCCGCCCCTCGACATGTTTACTTACAAAAGTAGAGATCCAGATATTCGACTTGTTTATCATTGCCCACTTTCTTCTGGGTTGGGAAAACTGAGCATTATGTGGCCATTGAGAAGAATAATGACCTACTCTTAGATTGACATATAAAGCACTCTTTTGTTGTATAATTTCTCACATTGTTTTCTTTATGAGAGTGCTTATGGTTGTGAATATACGCACAGTTCTGTGCTATAGTCATAGATCGCCTGACAAATTTCTCTTGGTATTATCCACATGCTAAAATGCTAACATTTAACAGAATAATATACATTTTAAGGTTAATTTTTTTTTTTTTGTATTAAATCAAATAATTTGGTGAGATCAGAGACTTATATATAAGTCTCACCAATAAAAATATGCAAATATAAAAATATACATTTTTTATTTTTTATTTTTTATTTTTCATTCCTTCCACCTTTCCATTTGATGCTACTACTGCACAAAAGTTAAAGTGTCATTTTTGATCAAGATAAGTTGATATTTGGGATCAATGTTGAATTAAATGAAATCAAATGTATTGTAAATGCAACTTTTACTAATAGACGGTTAATGACTGTAAACAATGCTGCTTAGTTTGTTTAGTTTACTTACCCTAACCTCAACATTTCTCACAATCTCACATGTTGAATTGCAGACCAAGTATAGTGAGCATTCTCTACTCAAAAGATTATTTGGTAATAAAATGGTTTGTTGTTGTTTGTGTAATTTTTATGATGATGTCTGTATAATAATAATGGCTCATATGAGAAACTCTGCTTGCACTGAGCCTAAATACCCTTAATATTAAGTCATTTGAAAAAAAATGTCACCACATTGTGTGGTGTCACAGGGTGGGAGTCTGATTTTGTGTAAGTCGATCATATATATACTGAGTTCATGTAGTATGAGCCAGTACAAAACCAGAGAAAAATGAGGGATTACTTAAATTAAAGGTGCTTGTTGCTCACAGGTCACGTTACTTTTTCACATTAATATATTATCACTGTCAGAACCCAATTTATTATCTACAAATGGTAGGGTTACAGGAGAACAAAACATCTTGTTAACTTTTAATATAAGCTCATGTAAAATGAGTTTTTAGTCATTTTAGAACATTTTTATTGGTCCATTTGTAAATGTAAAATGTAAAGTTCAACTGGTATATTCAACTGATGCAGAAAATTGAAATGTCAAAAATGGAGATTCAATGTTTTCAAGGAATTTCACATGAAATTATTTATATTAAAGTAGTTTAAATTATTGCTATGATACAGGTCTCAGCCACAATCAGTTGTTTATCATACTGTGCTTGATAATTCCAGATTCATCTCTCTTCTTTGTGTATATATGTGTTTGTTTTTGCTATCATTTATAAACTAGTTATAATCAACTGTCTTCTGACTTTTGCTAGTACTGTACAGTAATATATAACTAAATAGGCTTGCTGTGTCCCCTTTCAGCATTGTGTGTAATTGTGTGTTGATGCATCATGCATGCTCAAGGGTGTGATGGATGAAGATTATTTCTAAACTGAGGCCGTGGTGAGCTGGTATGGTGCATGAGTGAGTGAGGGAGGGTGGTAGTGGTGGGACAGGTTGGTGGTGGTGGTGGTGGTGTGGGGGGGTCTATCCTTCCTGAGCAGCCCGGCTTGCCCTTGCCTCGCCTCCCTCCCCCTGGCTGCCGGTGTGTCCTCCTCTTTGCCCTCTCTGCTCCGCTGCGCTCGCTCCCATCTCTCCTCCACCCCCAGTCCCTCCACCCCCCCCTCCAGCCTCTCCCCGCGTGCCTGCGCAGCCTGAGCCAGCTGCTCCCACTTCATCTTCTGCAGCGTCACTAGCCGGGGTATTAATCATGTTTTTCGAGAGGGACACTCCGCTATTTATCTCTCTGACACTTCCTGCATTCAGAGGCCCGTTGCCGGGCACAGCCCATTGAGTAGTAAGATTACACATTACCGCGCTCCATTGCCTCTCCCTGCCCTCTCCATTGACTGGCTGTTCGACGGTGGCATCGCATTCGCACCACCGGACATAATTTATGCCTTACATGTATGAAAAAGACTGCACTGTTCCCCTTTTTTCTCTGTCTCCCACCACTCTCTGCCTTAACTTAAGCATAAGTGTAGCATGTGCAGCGGTAATTGCTGTTATCTGTCAGTGCCCCTAGTACTGTACAACTTACAGAGACAAACCCTTTTACTGTATGTTTACTCACAGAGATGGCACTGTTCAAAATCCAGAGTATCAAGGCTATAAGCCTGGGGGCACATGTTCTGACCTAAAGGAATACTTCTGCATTTAAACAGTCCAAATACCAATGTTGCTAACATGAGTAAAACTGTCTAGACCCTTATGAGAATTATGCCATGATGTTGTACCAGTGGATGCTCCTTTCCAGTTATGTCCAAAGTACAAACACATGAGAATATCATGAAATAGTTAATTTTGTAAAAGTAATAATAGTAATAATAATAATAATAAAATTGTAATTTTTGTAAATTTTTGTAAACTGTCATATTTTATATTCATTACATGTGACATTTCAACCTTTTTTGTTTTATTGTTTACTGATCATTATGTTATAGCTCCTGAAAATCAGAAATCCACAATCTCAAATTATTAGAATCTTTTATTCTAATTGTTGTTTTGATGTTGATACAGTTTGATCATACTGATCAACATTAAAACAAGAAAAGCTTGAAATATGTCACTATGTAATGAATATAAAATAGCCCTGTATTATTTTAAACATAAATAAATTAGTTTAATCAGTGCAAACATTACAAAACAACTCAAATGTAAATAAAAGAGTATTTCTTGTGTATTTATTGTAATAAAGTTGCCGTTTTTAACTATGTTTAACATATTTGAGCATATAGGTTGTGATTGTGTGTTTGTGCATTAAGCATATATTTACACTAATACACTAATATTAGAATGAATACAAATGAAAACTAATACAAAAAGTAGTGGTTTTATGTACATAAGTGTGTTTATAACACTTTCTAGACCTCTCCTCATGGCAGTTTAGTATTATTTATAGTTACAATACATGGTTTGGCTAATCAATACTTAATTATGTTAAATCAGGGGTGCTGCTTATTCAAATCAAATATTCAGAAATATCTCCAGTGTGTGTTTCTCTGTGTGCAGTTGCATGTTTCTGCCTCTATTATGTGCTCTTAACACACGCAGCAGGCATAATGACATTGTGACAATGCTCTGACAACATTGTCTACGTTCTTGCAGCATTGATACAATGTTATGATAGGGTTCTGTGGCTGCTGGGACAGGGAGGCAGGCATGGCCTAAAGGCTTGAGAACAAAAGGTCACTGGTTAGACCCCATGAAACAGCAGGCCACGAGTGAAGTGCCCTTGAGATAGACACCTAACCCCGAACAGCGCTCTGGGTGCTGCTGAGTGTGTGTTAACTGCACAGATGGGATAAAAGTGGAGGTCAGTATCCTGTGTGTGTAATGGTGTAGGAGTTGGTTCTTCCAACCTTCTTGGTGTGTATTTCTGCATGTTTGTTCATTTAGCTTTTAGGAACAGTTAAATACAGTGTGAATGAGAGAAATGTTGTACATGCCGGCATGTGTCCATTACAAGTAGTTTGCAATGGACACATACAGTTGGTTGCTTCTTAAGCGTAGCCAACTTTTAGAAGTTTTAAGTCAGCACACTTTTAATTGTGCTACACAAATAAAACATAGTTACTCTTTAAATACATCTGTTCATTTACTGACTTACTTATTTACTTTATGCTTTTGGCCAGACATTTGGAAAGTGAAATCGCTTGCTTCTCCATACGAAAGCATTGCTACCTTCCACTCTAATTATGTGCTGGAGAGCGCTATGCTCCTGGAGTAATTGTGCTGAGATTGTGTGCACTAATGATTTCTCACTGAGTGAATATGTGGGAATTGAAGCATCTGTTAACTCCAGTTACCTCTGCTGACCTCTTGCTGCTTCATCAAACTATATAAAAAGAGTCACTGTGTAAAACTTAGGCACTTTGTTTCAAATTTGTGTAGCAATAGTAATCTGGGGTTCTTGTTACTCAGTTATAATGTTGCTATGTCAATCTTGGTCACATTCACAGTAAACCACATATTCAGCCCATTTATATCCATATTAATGAGGAAATTTTACCATTGATGGAAAAATGAGTTGAAATCCAATAAAAACTGTTCCACAAACTGGCACAATAAGGGCAAAGAAGCTGGAAAAGATTATAAAAATGTAACAATTTGCCTAGAATTGTCCAGGCTATGGTCTTCTCTAAGGTTCTTTGTGGATGTGAAAGCTGAACAATAAAAACAATAATATTGATGCCTTTGAACTTTGGTGTTGAAGAGGCTTTGACAGCAAAGAAATCAAATTAATGGACCAAATCAAACCTCACTTTTCATTAGAAGCCCAGATAACCAAAAAGCTCTTATTTTGGACACATTATAAGAAGAGTTTACTTAAAAAGACACTTCTGCTTGGAGGAGTTGAAGATAAAAGAGGAAGAAGGTGGCTTGGATGGATAAAATCAGATGAATCATGAAAGAGCCATTAAGAACCCAGCAGACCCAAACAGATGACAGAATGTTCTGGAGAAACACCATCCATATGGCTGTCAGGAATCAGAATTAACTTGACAGCACTTATTATTATTATTATTATTATTATTATTATTATTATTATTATTATTGTAAAGCATATGAGGTTCAAGGAGGAGAGGATGCAGAGCTGATAACTATGTCCATGCATGTACACTCATGAACACTCATAACATCAACAACATTCAGTGTCTGATGATGACTCTGACATGAGGAAGCTTAAATAACAAACTTAATCAAAGGGGAATGAACAAGCAGGGCTGTGGGATGAGACGAGACAGGTGCTGAACATTAACCCTACAGGACGATGTGATGAGGGTGGGGATGAAAATTATTATTATTATTATTATTATTATTATTATTATTATTATTATTATTATTATTATTATTATAACATACAGAACAAAATTATGAAGTTCACCTTATGTAATCGCCATGAATTATTATCAAATGCAATCTTTTGGACAGAAATGAATCAAGAACACTACAGAAAAAGATTGTTACAGCTGGGGTATGATGGATGGAATGGACTTGAACAAGCAAAACATATGAAATTACTTCACAACAGTGTTGCATTCTTCTTCCTACAGACGGACACTTTAAAGATCAAACATCCACATTAGTGTCTGTCAGTTTTTCACAAATACATACACACTCTCACTTCACCTGTCGCAGGTGGCAGTAAACTTGAGAGCAGTTTCAGAAATATGGCCATAGGGCGAACCCAGTCAGTGATCTTTTAAGCCAGAGCAGAACATCCAAAAGCAATCCCATCCATCCTCACTCTGAGAAATGACTCTCTGACCCTACGCTGGGACTAGTGCTAAGTCAGATACGCTCCTCGTGCACAGTCAGTGAATATTTGAGAGATTAGAGAATGCACATTCCTCACACTAATGCCACCTGACATTCTACAGGAACCCAAATCATTTCGTGGTAATTTGCCCTTCACTTATCTTGTAAATCTTAGTGGAAAGAGTAAGGAGGTGATAGGTGGTCATTAACAAGAGAAAACAGCCCAAGGCAGCTCAAGGGGCTTTAGGAGTCCAGTCTTTCACTTTCTTCCTTTTCCTTTTCCTTTCTCCTCTGCTAGTCCATCTCCACTGAGATCTTGGTGCTTGACGTTGAGGGAGATGTAAGAGTTAGGGAGGAGAGTGTAGGAAAGGAAAACACTAGCCATCCTATCAGCATGTGGGCACGCTGTATCATTTTCCAATCATAACTGTTTTCTTTGGCCTGGGGACTCCAATGGGCCTCCAGAGAAGTGATTACAGTCAAAGAGAAAATCCAGCCCATAAACCTTCTCTCTCTTTTTTCCCCCACTTTCCTCCTTTCCATTTCCCTCCCTCGCTCGCTCCCCCCATTGTCAGGGGACTTGTTCCAGGCACATATGGTTCAAATTCCAAGTGTGAAATAGGCCTAAACACCAATTATTTTATGGTATAAACATGGGAGAAAGATTTTCAGCCTTGTAACTACTTACCGTAGATTAGCCTTGCTTAAGTTTTCTTGGGCATAAAATGGAAAATAAAAATAGTGATTTTTACAGCGCACTTTAATGTCTGAGTTATTTTAGTTTGGGGCTCCCCAGCCTTTCTCCCCGCTCCTGCGCTTTTATAGAGCTGTTTGACCGCAGGCCCTTCCCAGGCTCAGTTGTTCTGGCTTTGCCAGCTAATCTGAAACAGGAAATAGCAGCATCAGAGCAATGGGGGGTGACTTGCTTGCTTACACAGCCTGTGTGATTGGTTTCTGGAGCATGCGTAATGAGAGTAGTCAGACATTCTGGAAAAAGCTAGCCAGTGACTTGCAGGTAGCTGGACACAATAGGCCTAGAAAGTGTTTAAGTGTTTAACCACTTTTTAAGTTGTTTTGGCTGTTCTCCATGTTGTTACTGGATAATAGTTTGTACACTCAAAAATAGGTACTGGACCATCCCTTGGGCACTTTTGTGTCCTACTGTTGTGCATCATGTGGTGATTTGTTAACTCAACAACTCTACTTTGAACCCAGCCTTGCTGGATGAGTTATTCTCCTTCAACAGGTGGACAGCTGTCTGTATTTGTATGGTTTGGTTACTTTGTGGCCTTCTAATGCTAACTATAGCTTTATTGAGTGTTTGGCTTATAGGTTGACTAACAAGGTGCATCTACAGAAATTAGAATATGATGGAAAAAGTTCAGTAATTCTAATATAAAAGGTAAACAGTTGTGTATTTTATATTAATTAATTAATATTTTTTATGTTGTTTGCATAGTAATGTACTCAAACTCAAAATGAAATATTCAAATAGTTTATGATTTTGAATTTTTGATTTTCATAAGCTTGAAATGTTTCTTATATGCAATAATGCAATATGATTCTTAACCCTTCTTCTACACCGTTGTTCTCTCCTGCTCAGCCTCACTTATTTTCTGAAATTATTACTCATTTCAGTCTTTCTACCTGCCATCTCGATCCTGCACCTTCATCTTTTCTAAAGAAGTTTTGCTTTGCCACTATTCATTATCTCATTAGCATGTCATTACTAGTGGTCTTAAAACAACAAGTGTTATTCCTATACTAAAAAAGTGTGGGCTCCACTATGATTCCACTATGATTTCTTTAATGCTGTTTGACAAGCTGGGCTCAAGTGAGCAAAAATTGTTGCTTTCTCTGGGTGCACTGTAAAAAATATCCGTGTTGTTTCAACCTAAAAAAGTTAGTGTCCATGCTGCCTTAAAATTTTAAGTTAGGTAAACTCAGGAAGTGTAGTTAGTAAACATATAAACATGAAATATTGAGTTATCACAACAAATTCAGTGCTTGGTAGTCATACCAACTACAATATTTAAGTTAGGTTAACGACAGGGCAAGTTCATTTTTTACAGTGTGGGTAGATGGCACTCTCTCCTCATCACTACTACCATGTAATGTCTGCTGGCTCAGGTGTCTGTTAGCTGATGTATTAAAGCTGGGGATCATGCGCTTTCCTCCAAGCACATTGGCTGCCCAGTGACAATGTATAAGCAGTATTCCATTAGGGGAATGTTGAGGGGAACATTTGGTAAAAAAAAAAAAAAAGTGTGGGTTCGACCCTTCTGTATTTAAGCACTGTCATCTCCAATCTCCCAGGTACAGCTAAAATATTTAAAAAGGGTGGTGGCCTCCTAGCTACCAATGTGTATCTGAACATCCTTTTTAATGCATTTTAATCTGACTTTCTTACTTGACATAGTACTGAGACAGCACTGTTACATGTTCTCAGCAGTCTCCTAATAGCTAGAAACTCTGTGCTGTATGTCTTGCTATACACTTAGATATAAGTGCTGCTTTTGACACAATAAATCATGACATTCTCTTGTATTGACTCTGTTATCAGCATCACTAATTCAGCTCTTAACTGGTTTACGTTGTACATAACTGACGGGTATCATCTTGTTACTCTGCAAAGAAACACATCTGCTGCTGATTACATGTCGCTCCTTGATTATCCACTTTTATGCTCTCAGCTTATATTGCTGTACTGATGCTATGCAGATTTATATTAGCACTAATATATACACACCTTACCTCCTCCTGCTTTGTTACTATGCATACATGATGTAATAAGTAATTTCAATAGAATACAATGTTTTTTTAGATTTAACACTGATAAAACAGAATTACTGCTTTCTGAACCACACCCAGATTTCCATACATTTACATTTGAGGCTTTTAGCAAAAGCTCTTATCCAGAGTGACTTAAAAAAAGGCTTTGCTGTTTACCAAGGAAGGGTCCCTGCTAGTTAGTGTAGTATAGAATCCAGAAGATACCTGGATATGCTGTGTTTTGCTGGTTTTGGTGGTCCTGAGTCTTCTACCAGAGGGGAGTGAGTGGAAGAGGTGAAGGATGTGAGGGGTCAGTGATTTTGCCAGCACACTTCCTCACCCTGCTGGTGCAGATCTCCTGAAGTGTTGGCAGACTGTAGCCAATGATCCTCTCTGCTGTCCTGATGATGTGCTGGAGTTTGGCTTGTTCTTGGGAGGTGGAGGAACCAAACCAGATGGTTATGGATGCAGTGAGGATGGGCTCAATGATTGCTGTGTAGAACTGGATCATCATGAACTGTGACAGGTTGAATTTCTTGAGCTGTCTCAAGAAGAACATTCTTTGCTGTGATTTTTTAGATATAGATACTGTGTTCTTCTCAGACTTCAGGTTGCTGGATAGGGTTGTGCACAGGAATGTGAGCAGTGATGGCATAGTTACATTGAAAAAGTAATCTGATTACTGATTACTCCTTTACAAAGTAACTTAGTTACTTTATTGATTACTTGATTTTAAAAGTAACTAAGTTAGATTACAAGTTACTTTATTACTTACATTCAGAAGCTGCAGACAACACCCCCCCGCCACCTCTACATAAAAATGACAACCAGTTTTGCCAACACTCACTTTATTAGAAATGCATTTTAACAGCATCAGTGTATCTCCTGACATTTTAAGTTGAACTTAAAAACTTTTTATAAAAAATAAAATACAGTCTTTCTTGACTTCACTTAACATAAATACTTGTTTTTATACATTTTTCTTGACCTGATATATTTAACTGTCAACACTGTATTGGCAAAACTGAACATCAAATCTGATGTTCACAGCATTAGAGCAGCAAGGAGTGGTTTACAAAACAAAACACAGTGTATATGGTAGTGAGCATGGTTGTGAGTTATAATCATCAAAATTAAAGTAAATAAACATTTGAAGTGTATCAGTCTGTGTGTAATGAATAAATATAATAAACAAGTTTCACTTTTTGAATGGAATTATTGACATTGGTTGGGGGCATATAATGTATTACATGTTCACATATTTTTTTAGTGCTTGAACACAAATTGTATTATTATTATTATTATTATTAATAAATATGGACATATTCTGATTTATATTTTATTAATAATTACTAGTTACTATTAATAATATACCAGTAATAACTATTAAATGTGAGTATGAATAATAAAGTAATAAAATTTTATATTAATCATTAATAAAATATTAATACATATTACATATTATTTATAAATAAAAAACTGTTAAAAGCAAGTAGCATAAAATTATCACCAAATCCTTTTCAGTCAACTTAATTTCAGCTCATTATCACCAATATTACACATATGTTTGGACTGTATGGTCAATAGATCTTATTTACACAGATTTATACCTCATTTTTGAGTGAAAATAAGCAGAAACTCTGAATTTTTTTGGTAATAGTTACACTTAGAGGAATGTAAATAAATGGCTTATCACAGACTGGTAGACACACACACACAGACACACACTCAAATCTAAATATGAATGGATTTTAATATGAAACCGCTGATATTAAAATACATCAAGCTGACGTGACACCGGCAGAACAAACGCTCAACACATTAACAACTTACAGGTGAAAACGAACAGCCAGCCAAACTGCTGTCCAGACTCCATTTGAGGGAGTGACAGCAGTGACGGCCAATTGCACGTTATTATGGCATTACACTATACAACGAAGCCCAGGACAGGGCGCCAGTCCATTGCTGGGTGACACACACACACACACACACACACACACACACACACATACAGACAATTTTTTTTTAGATTACCCAATTCACCTGACCTCCATGTTTTTGGACTGTGGGAGGAAACCGGAGACCCCAGAAGAAATCCACACAGACAGGAACATGGAAACTCTGCTCAGATGGGGACTCAAACCCAAGACCTCAGCGCTGAGTGCTAACCACTAAGCCAGTGTGTCGCCCCACTAAGGAAAATGACACAAAAAAATAGTAACGCACAGTGACTTGGGTAAGTAAAACTTTAATCTGAGTACTGGATTGGAAATAATAACTCGTTAGATTACTCGTTACTGAAAAAAAATGGTCAGATTAGAGTAATGCGCAGTGAACTTGAGTGACTTCACATTTGAAACTGCAGAGCTGTTGATGTAAAGGGTGAGTAGGGATTGCGTTGGAAATCCCCCACCATCTCTACAGTCTTATATGTGTTTAGCAACAGCCAGCCAAACTGCTGTACAGACTACATTTGAGGGAGTGACAGCAGTGACGGCCAATTGCACATTAGCAAGAAACAACAGAGCTAATCGATGAGTTTGTGGCAGCCTAAAGGGAAACCGGCTTGGATTTCAGCTGGGTCTCCATTTAATATAGCATAAAATCTCACTCAAGCAAACCAAACGGAATAGGGGGAAGGCAAGACTCGTTTGTGAACACTTCTGGAGTACAACAAAATCCCAGACGTTTGTGAAATTCCGCGCGCACATGTTTTTTTAAGTCTCAAATAGAGGACATGTCCAGGTAAAAGAGTACGTCTGGTCACCCTAGTTTAAATTAGATAAATTAATGTTTCTTATGTGTTAATTCATAGTGTAGTACTGCAGTGTCAGTATAAACGGTTACTGTCTCTTTAAAAAAAACACTGGTTTGAGATAAAGCATTGTATTAGCAAGTGAGTAGGAGAAGTTTGCACAGAGCCAAAGGCCGTGGAAGCTCACAGTTTTCTTACCGTAGCCAGCGTTTTCGTTTGATAACTGTACTGTGAAAACGTGGAAATGAAGTTTGTTTTTCATTTAAAACTTCATGTGAAGTGGAAAATTGATAATTATCAAATTGAACAATGTGGCACGAGTAAAGCATCACTTCACCTTCGCTAAAGGGTTAGCCTCTACATGTTTTTTGGGTCCTGGGGGAGCTCTTGCATTGACTCCAAATGTTTCTTCAGATTTGACGTTGTGTTTTGAAGCGAGACAGTACTTTGTCGCCGCTGTACAGCAAACTCTGACACAAACTCAAAATCGTGTGTGTATTTCCAGCTAGAAAACAGCTGTCTCTCCTCCCTCCATTGTTTACATTTGTGTCACTATCCTGAGACACGTAAAGTAAAAATATATCTTTTTACTAAGGAAAACCCATCCATCCATCCATTATCACACCCGCTTAATCCTTATCAGGGTCACGGTTAGTCTGCAGGGCATTACACTATACAACGAAGCCCAGGACAGGGCGCCAGTCCATCGCTGAGTGACACACACACACACACACACACACACACACACACACACATACAGACATTTTTTTTTTAGATTACCCAATTCACCTGACCTCCATGTTTTTGGACTGTGGGAGGAAACCGGAGACCCCAGAAGAAATCCACACAGACAGGAACATGCAAACTCTGCTCAGATGGGGACTCAAACCCAAGACCTCAGCGCTGAGTGCTAACCACTAAGCCAGTGTGTCGCCCCACTAAGGAAAATGACACAAAAAAAATAGTAACGCACAGTGACTTGGGTAAGTAAAACTTTAATCTGATTACTGGCTTGGAAATAATAACTCGTTAGATTACTCGTTACTGAAAAAAAATGGTCAGATTAGAGTAATGCGCACTGAACTTGAGTGACTTCACATTTGAAACTGCAGAGCTATTGATGTAAAGGGTGAGTAGGGAGGTTGGATTGCGTTGGAAATCCCCCACCATCTCTACAGTCTTATATGTGTTTAGCAACAGGTGGTTTTTGCTGCACAAGAAGACCAGTTGCTTGACTTCATTTTGTATGCAGATTCATCCCTATTGGATATGAGGCCCATGAGAATGGACTCATCCACAAATTTCAGGATTTTTACAGTTGGGTCCTTGGAGACACAGTTGTTGATGTACAGGCTGAAGAGAAGGGATGATAGAACGCAACCTTATGGAATACAAGTACTGAGTGTTTTCAGATCTAGAAGCTTGTCTTCCATGCTTCTTGAAGGACGAGGGTTCAGGCCAAGCTGTGCTTGGAACTCAAAGGGCTCTTGTAGCAAAGTGAGTTTTAAACCATTGTCATCAAGTATGGATGAGCTGGTCCATTCTTGGCTTTGTAGTCCAAAATCAGAGTTATGAATCTGAACAGGCAGCTACAGGCAGCAAGTGAAGAGAGTGCAGCAGAGGAGTTGACTGTATTTTGAATTGCATTGAGTTGCAGTAGTCAAGTCAAGAAAAATGAACAACCACTTGTGTGGCCTCTATGGAGAGAAATGGTCAAATTCTCCGGATGTTGTGGAGGAGAAATCTGCATGAACGAGTCAGGATTGCAACATGAGTCAAAAATTAGAGTTTATCATTTATAATTACACCAAGGCTTTGTGCTTCTGGAGATGTAGTGACCATTGAGTTCTCAAGGGTACTGGAAAGAGCATGGTGAAGAACAGTAGTTCCCGTGATGTAGAGCAGTTCTGTCTTGCTAGGGTTGAATTTCAGGTGATGAGCCACCATTCATGACAAGACATCAGCGACACATGCCGAGATGTGAGTAAAAACCTGGGTGTCAAAAGATAGAAAGGAAAGGATAAGTTGAGTGTCATCAGCATAGCCATGGTAAGAGAACCAATGAGAGGTTATTATTTCACTAAGAGAGTGGGTGTAGAGTGAGAAAAGAAGAGGACCCAGCACTGAGCCTTGCAGAACACTGGTGGAGAGTCTGGTAGGAGTAGTCGTGGACCCCTGCCATGTTACCTGGTAAGATCGCTCCTGCAGTTATGATGCAAATTAGTGCCATGCAGAACTGGTGATTCCCAGAAGCCAAGTGTCTGTCAGAGTACAAACCAGATTCCAAAAAAGTTGGGACACTAAACAAATTGTGAATAAAAACTGAATGCAATGATGTGGAGATGGTAAATGTCAATATTTTATTCGTAATAGAACATAGATGACAGATTAAAAGTTTAATCTGAGTTAATGTAACATTTTAAAGGAGAAATATGTTGATTAAAAATTTCACAGTGTCAACAAATCCCAAAAAAGTTGGGACAAG
>BRDA01092317.1:0-14018 GCA_036984385.1 Crenuchus spilurus
TATTTAGTCAATGACATGTACACACAACAGTATATTATTGATCACTTATTTTTTAACATTTTAGGGGAAACTGAGCTTCCCTTGCAGTCTTAGAGTAATCGCCACAGATATATATATATATATATATATATATATATACACACATACATGTCCATTAACTGTAATGTAGTAATTGTCTTAATACACTTCCATATAAACCTGTTGTTGACTTCAGAACATTGCACATACAGTATTAAATTTTCTCTACTTGTCTGACAGAGTTATGAGTTTAGTTAGGAGGACCATGCCTGAAGATCCTCCTCCTTTCAGTCTAACGTGTAAATGTTCTACAAGTAAGTTCTGTTTAAAATGAAGAAAGCTCCTGTTTGGTCACATTCATAGAGTCGAGAAGAGTGGCAGAATGTGTTCCTGATCGCCTCGCTGGTGCATTATGGTGGTGTGGTGTTCTATGGCATCTTTGCATCAGGAGAGAAGCAGCCATGGGCCGACCCAGAGGAGACCAGCGAGGAGAAGTGCGGCTTCATTGACGAAGATGAGCTTGCTGAGGAGACCGGTGACATCACACTCAGTCATGCTCCATTGGGGGCCCAGGGAGCATTTGGGGGGCCCCCAAAAACATATGGGGCCACAACTCAGCTTAATGGGGGATGGGCAGGAGGATGGGAGAAAACAGAACAGTATGTCCAGGAGGGAGCTGAGCAGGCCTATCCTCATGGTGGAGATGGCTACTCATAAAACACAAGGCAGCTTTATATAAAGGATGATAAATGCAGGACAGATTTATTAAAAAAAAAGAGTAATGAATGAAATAGCTGTGGCAATGGATCTGAAAACATATCTGCATATAGTCAGCAGGGACATGAGAGATACAGGTACCTATAGGGGGGCTAGTCCAGACCAATACAGATTAAACAGGAGGATAATATACAGAATAGATATTGTGTAAAACAGAGATAGAAGAGTATTTATGGAAAAAAATGAACATTTGTACTGAAATTATGTAAACATTATAGAAATCAGGAAGCTGAAATATTTCAGAGGAACCGTCAGTCAAAGAAGATTATATGAAGGTCATTTAATAATTATTTAATAATCAAGGAAGTTTAGCCAGATTAAATATTAAAAGGAGAAATGTTATTTATAAAAGGGTTATATATTATGTACTATTTAACATTTTGTTAAGAGTTTTAGCTAAAAATTCATTTTATTTGAATGATAAATAGGAAATAACCTGATTCCATATCTGCAGCCAAGCTCCAGACATACATTTCAGAATCTAGGTGTTATATTTGTACACTTGTGTTAGATTGATGTGAACGCCAATCGTTTGAATGCTATGAAGCCAACATTTGAATACACATATAGCAATACATAATTTTAAATCTTACAAAATGTTATAGTATAACATCAGGTTTGACATCTAAACGTCTACTACATATTTGATCTGCTCTGTGTTAGTTTGTTATTTTGTTTCAGATCAATACGGTTTCGTTTGATTTATTAATGGACCAGAACTGTACAGAGCAGAGTATGTTGTTGGTAATATGATGAACTAGTGCTTTGTCATTTTGAACTTTAAGTCTCTGAGCAGTTTCCGCTGACCTTATATAAAATAGGTACCATTAGCAGAGTGTACAAGCATAAAAATCCTTAAACTAACCTCTGTGTATATGGTACACAATATATCCTGGTCCAGTTTTTTGGGACCTGATCTTAAAGGGGTAGGAAAATTTTAATATTTATACAGTGAACATTAGTTTGAAATAAAGTTGAGCTTATGCTATTTCAGAAATAATATATATGATATAATGGCACAAATTTCCAGAATTTCCATATTGATGTAGTTACTTGAATGTATGTAAATCAAAAGAGGTGGGACATTACAAATGTTTAAATGCCAGACCGTTATTTTTGAAATATTTTGAAGTAAACTAGCTAATTCTGCAGCTCTATAAAGTCCATTTATATTACTTGTATAGTGGTGCTTCAAAGTTTGTGAACCCTTTTAAATTGTCTATTTTTTCTGCATAAATATGACCTAAATCATCAGATTTTCACACAAGTACTAAAAGTAGATAAAAAGGTCCCAGTTAAACAAATGAGAAAAAAATATTGTACTTGCTCATTTATTTATTGAGGAAAATGATCCAATATGACATATTTGTGAGTAGCAAAAGTATGTGAACCTCTAGGATTAGCAGTTAATTTGAAGGTGAAATTAGAGCCAGGTGTTTTCAATCAATGGGATGACAATCAGGTGTGAGTGGGCACCCTGTTTTATTTAAAGAACAGGGATCTATCAACGTCTGCACTTCACAACATGTTTGTGGAAGTGTATCATGGCATGAACAAAGGAGATTTCTGAGGACCTCAGAAAAAGTTTTTGATGCTCATCTCATTATGTTTGAAGAAAAGAAAACACTGCATTCCAGCATAAGAACCTTATTCCATCTGTGAAACATGGTGGTGGTAGTATTGTGGTTTGGGCCTGTTTTGCTGCATCTGGGCCAGGAAGACTTGCAATTATTGACAGAACAATGAATTGTGAATTATATCAGAGAATTCTAAAGAAAAAAATGTCAGGACATCTGTCCATGAACTGAATCTCAAGAGAAGGTGGGTCATGCAGCAAGACAATGACCCTAAGCACACAAGTCGTTCTATCAAAGAACGGTTAAAGAACAGTTACCGGAAACGTTTAGTAGCAGTTATTGATGCAAAGGGGGGTCACACCAGATACTGAAAGCAAAGGTTCACCTACTTTTGCCTCTCACAAATGTCATATTGGATAATTTTCCTCAATAAATAAATGACTAAGTATAATATTTCTGTCTCATTTGTTTAACTGGGTTCTCTTTATCTACTTTTAGGACTTGTGTGAACATCTGATGATGTTTTAGGTCATATTTATGTAGAAATATAGAAGATACTAAAGGGTTCACAAGCTTTCAAGCACCACTATATAAGATATCAGTCCTTTTTTGGCTTCCCAATACAGCTCTGTACTTTATCTAACACTGAGCCAGTTTTTAAGACACACATTCTGCAGTTTCACAAAAAAAAGGCACCGGATCTTAGCTGCGATGGTACCTCAAGAGTAGTCAGTACCAGATTCTGTTGCTCTTATTTTCAGACTCCAAATGTTTATTTATTTTACTATTTACTATATAAAAAAGTTATGAAGAGACACAAATGTTAAAAAGCTGAATGTAGTGAACCTTTATGGTGCACAATTGGATCCTGTTCCAGTTGTACCTGTTCAAGTACATCATTGATGGATAAAAACCTGTTTAGGACCTTTTTTTTCTGACCATGCAACCATCATAAACAGCTGTTCTACAATATTTTGAATGCACTATTAAGTATTTCTTTTGAAAAGTTCCTTGTGTGTGTGTGTGTGTGTTTCTATAGGTCTGCTTTTTCTGTAAGGCTGTTGTAAAGTTAGGTGATCTGTATGCTTATTGTTCTTCAAAGGCCATACGTTTTATAGACGGCACCATATCAAGGAGCTTTTAAGTTTTGAAGTGCAGCGATGTCAATCAGAGCATGCTATGTGTTGTTGAATGCGAATGTGTGGAAAACGCCAATGAAACCTTTTTCAGAATGAATTTGTGAGTGTAATGTTTTCAGCTGTCAGCATTCAATGTCGGTTTGATATGTTTGACAATGACGGGCTTTTAGTCGAATCTGTTTACTTGATATGCTGCCCAGCACAAGTCTAAGGTTACAAGAAAATACATAAATAAATAAATAAATACAAGAAAAAAATGCATTGCAATAACTTTATGCTAATGGTGACTGTCATAGCACATTAAGTATCATGTACTACTTACTGTTATGTCTTACTAGGTGTTCTCAGAGTGACATTCTGAATCAATATGGGACTATAAAGGAATGAAATCCAGTGACATCACATTCAGGGGACCGATCCTACAGCATTTGTAGGAATCAGTTACAGTTTTTGGAACAAGAGCCATGGTTTCATTCTCTCCAAACAGGTTAGGATTCATACAAGTGGCACTATCACATAGCCTAAGCCCTCTGTATATGGGTTTGGTTCAAATATACATAACTTTTTCAATCCTGGAAAGAAAATAAATATATACAACTTATATGTAAATTATTTCAGCAAGAATATTCCGAATATATACACAGATAAATGAATAAAACAATATTCCTGGTTCCTTACCTAAGAATGGAGTATAAATGTGATCTATTGTTGTCAAAAAGTGCTTTATTGATGTCAAAAAAGTGTAACGTTGTACTGTATACTGCGCTTTATCATTTTATATAAAACAAAAACAAGACTAAACAAGATGAATCTGTCTTCTCTTAATTTTCAAGGCTGTAAGATGGACCAAATATATAAACATGTTTTCTACCTATATGTTGATATTCTTTACAGAATGTACTGGCAGTATTTGCATGATTTAGTCATTAAAACCTAATCGTTCTGATTTGAAACTCTTGTGCCGTCTTTGCTTTTCAGTCTCTGTGCTGTTTCTACACACTGAATGGGCAGCATCATCTTCTTTCATTAAACACGTTTTATTCTCTTCTAAATGCCTGTAAAGGATTTCCCATTACAACACTTTATAGACAGACCAGAGTCAATGGCTCCTCCTGAGTCACCGCTGAGGTTATTGAACAAAATAAGACAAATTACCACTGTTTAAGCAAAAAGACTAGTCAATATCATTTAATCACTTTGTAAGAGAGTGCTGAATGGCCTTTTCACTTTTAAGTTGTGGTAGGACACCGTGGGGAATTTCCTTTGTTCATGCCATGATACAGTTCCAAAAATGTGAGCAGACTGACAGATCCCCGTTCTTTAAATAAAACAGAGTGAACACTCACACCTGATTGTCATCCCATTGATTGAAAACACCTGATTCTAATTTCACCTTCAAATTAACTGCTAATCCTAGAGGTTCACATCCTTTTGCCTCTCACAAATATGTCATATTGGATAATTTCCCTCAATAAATAAATGAGCAAGTATAATATTTTTGTCTCATTTGTTTAACTGGGTTCTCTTTATCTACTTTTAGGACTTGTGTGAACATCTGATCATGTTTTAGGTTATATTTATGCAGAAATATAGACAATTCTAAAGGGTTCACAAACTTTCAAGCACCACTATAGCCCATACATAGTGATTTCATACCCACACAGATTTTTGTATATGGAATCCCTCTATATGTGTATTAAATATAACAGTAGAGATGTTAAAAATGATTATCCCAAGTGTAGAACTGTTGGATATTGTCACAATTCCAAAAATCAAATCCATACAACAGTAATACAACTATTATGCCAAAGAGTTTTAAACTTTACACACATTAAATCTACTTTTCATGAGATATTGTGTATTTTGTGTTTATTAATTAAACAATTTTAATTTATTTCTGGGATTTTTTTTTACACAAAACATTAAAGAATGTTTGTCAGCGCCCACAAATTATAGCCCAAAAAAATCAGAATAAAACATAAATTACAGTATGCTACTGTATTTTCTTAATTTTTGAATGTAAAATGCCATCCAGTGTTAGTGCCAGTGTTCTCCTGAGCTGGTTTAAGTGGTTTTTAGCAGATTTGCAGTGAGTGAGTGCAGATCAAGGGAGTGAGAGGAGCTAGAACACACACTAATGACCTAGACTGGCTCATTCTTGCGCGTGCATTGATGTGACAGTGCACACAATCCTGTCACCAGCCAACCTGAACATGTTTTCCCACAGCTAACCAACCACACCAGTCACGCCAATTGCCCTGCTGACATATCCACCCAGCTCATAACTCTGCTCTCGCTAAATGAGCTGCCTCATGTGCTGCTTATTATTAACAAGCCTACTGTACAACATGGGGTACAAGCTCCTCGTTTTGGAGGTAGCCTTCACGAACAAATACAGACGGCATGTTTGTGTGTGTGTGTGTGTGTGTGTGTGTGTGTGTGTGTGTTTGTTGTGTAACAGATGAGCTGAAGCTGGGATCTGGGGGCAGGTGTTAAGGGGTTTCCAAGGGTCTCTAGGGGACTGAGCGTTCTAATCAAGAACCAGAATGACTATTTAATGACGTGAGCTCAGCAGGGCTCAGTGGCCTTAACATGATTACACTTCTGTCTGCCCCCTCCCTAGCTTTTCCTAATAAACGCACCCAGTCTAACACCCAGCCATGCACACACCAATATTAGCACTGCTAGAGGCCACAGAGCACTTGTGAAATGCTAATCCCACACAACAGATTCTGACTTAAAATTGCAATAAAATGTTTGTAAAGGCTTCAGAATTTGTATTTACATTTGAGGCATTTAGCAGAAGCTCTTATGCAGAGCGATTTACAGTTGGGGGTTAGCTGTCTTGCTCAAGGTCACCTGCCTGGGGATCAAACCAGCGACTTTCCGGTCACAAGACCAGATCCCAAACCAC
Organism: Crenuchus spilurus; assembly: GCA_036984385.1. Classification (NCBI taxonomy): domain Eukaryota; kingdom Metazoa; phylum Chordata; class Actinopteri; order Characiformes; family Crenuchidae; genus Crenuchus; species Crenuchus spilurus. The sequence goes on from BRDA01092317.1 coordinate 6,426, forward strand.
CAGACCACCTGCATTTAAGCGTCTGAAGTCTCAAAAAGCACATTCACTTCCATTTTCTACAATCAAAACGTAGAAGCCCACAGCTCACACAGCAAACTCTCAAAAGAGCATCTTTTTATGTGATTTGAAGACACCGGCTGTTGGTGCCATCTGGAGATTTGGTGGCCCTAATGAAAAATAGTTTAGCAAGGAAACTGTAGGTGAACATAAAAAATATTTACTTACAAGTAGGACCAATAGAATCTAAACTTATCTCTAAATAACAAAATTAATACCCTCACACCCCGGGCTACACCCATCAGCACTCTACATCCCCATCTTACTGAGCACCAATCACATCTCTCTCCTTCACCTGAGCTCTATTGCTCCATCATCAGAGGACTATTTAAGGAGTCTGGCTCACTTCCCTCCTCTCAAGGTGTTGTCTCCAGTTCGTCTGTGGACTGAGCTGCCTTAGCAGCCTCATACTTTGTGCTTATATATTGTTTTGTTGTGCATTTGCTTCTGCAATACACATTACAAACATATGCCAAAGATTTTTGTAGAAGAATGTTTATAAATGATGACCAATGATGTCTCCATAAGACATTTCTGTCAATACATTGACAGATATCTGATAAAAACTGGGCAACATACTCAAGAGGTCCAGAAGCCATTGAATATACTGCTCATAGCAAATAGTGTCCAAATTTACACTGGCAGAGCATTTTGTGATGAGCACGAACACAAAATCCCATTACATTTACGTAATTGTAGTTAGGATGCTTTTTCCATCTTCAGTTAAGTGGTATGGGAACTCACCGCAACACTGACCAGGGTTAAGCAGATAAAAAGATAGATGGATAATGTTGTTATAAGGTACAAGGTTTTGTTATGGCTGTTGTGACTGTGTTGAAATGTTCCTGGCTGTATTTTACACTGAGATGATATTGTGCTCAAGTTTCCGTAAAGCTGTGCTTTAAGCGATGACATTAGAACAACTCAGTGGACTCAGTGGATCAGGAGTCAGAATCCCAGTCATGCTGCTTCCCATCAACAGCCGGGACCTGAGAGAACAAAATTGGCAGTGCTTTCTCCGGATGGGTAGATGGCATTCTATCCCCATCACTACTACCATGCAATGTCCGCTGGCTCATGTGTCTGTTAGCTGATGTATCAGAGATGGGGATCCTGCACTTTCCTTCGAGTGTGCTGGCTGCTCAGTGATGATGTATCAGCAGCAGTTGGAAAAGAGGCGGAGCCTGATTTCACATGTATCAGAGGAGGCCTGTGCCAGTCTTCACCGTCCTAGAGTTAGTTACTTTGAAAGAGATTTCGAGACTCCTAGCAGATGGGTGGGTTTGTTGTGTACCACTACACTGGGGGAAAACTGAGTCTAATATAAAAAATCATAATAAATTCACATTATATGGAGCTTCTTTAAACTCACGTCCTCATTTAATAACTAAAATAGCTCATTAAATAACAATCTTTCATCATTTGTGGCACCTTGTAAATAAATACAGTGTTGCTCTAAAACAATCCATTAAATGTTTTAGCTATCAATACCCATAATTAGTTCTTTATTTTTTATATTGTTAATCATCTACATTTAATAATCTTGTAATTATATTTTAGTCACTATGCATAAGCTGGGTTTTAAGTGATCTAAGTGAGTTTAAGTGAGTATTTATAGATTAACACTAAAAGTGAGAAATGGCGGCTTATTGCTGGTTTAAAATCTACATTGCTTGGATAGCTTAGAGCTTTTTGTTCTCTCTGATTGAGGAAAAATGAATATTTCATCACTTATTAACACCTCTCTTGCAAGTGCAGGCTACTTCTGCCTTCCCCAGCTTATTCACACCCTCTGAAAATAGTGCAGTCCCCGCAGGAGTGGCAAGCCGCTGGGCTCTGATATTGCAGTTTTACTTCTCTGTGCAGACTACAATACTGTGTTATAACACTGTGGAGGCTGTTTGAGCTTCAGCACATTCTCAGCCCCTCACTTTTCTAGAAATAGTGAAACACTGACTGAAATGGTTGAGTTATATTCTCACAGCACTCAAGTGAAGCCTAAATTATACTGCAGTCTTTTCTTTAAAGGGCCCACCCTTACTTTTTACAAAACACAAAAGACTTGGATGTGGTACACAATCGTTGTTAAAGTTCCCCGTCTCTACAAATCTGGTCTATTCATATACTAAAAGCGCGCAGCACTACTACCTGAAAATTGGTGCAAATTCAAACAGCGGCCCCAAGAATGGGGGTACAAAACAAAGGCTGTTGGCTGGACCACACCAGCACACTCTAAAACAGAGCGTAAACCTGTAAGAGTGATGTTAAATGTTCATTTATCCATTTCATTAGTCTTTTGTATTGATTTCTCATTGTGTTCTGTATGTAAAACTCTAGTTATTCTATATATGTATTTTTATTCATATTTTGGAGTGTCTGGAACAGATTAATTGGATTTACACTATTTCTTATGTAAATATTGCTTCAGTTATCATTTGTTCCAGTATTATTAGGCAATTATTGACGATTAATGATGCTACACTGTATTGAAATTCAGCTGCCAGATCAATTTATTTAGTTGCATATATTTGTCGATTCAAGCAAACAGCAGGTTCAGTATAGTTTAAACTGGTCCATTGTTGGGTGTCAATTGTTCTGTACCACTCGCAGAAGTCGTCTGGCCTCAAGGGCCTGCGAGGTACCTCTGTTATGCTGTCTATTGTTGGTATACCTGCTCTAGAACATCAAACAACATGAGTGGTTTATAAAATGCTACCACCCTTTGTTTGGTACCCTATTAGTCATATTCCATCTTTTGCCCATGACAGTAGTATTGTACTCTGCTACAACTGACTAGTGTGCTCACTTATTAATACATACAGCAAAACCTGGTCATGTGGCATCTGTGACAATCCCAGTCTGAATTCATTCTAGACTAGGTGTAACCAATATGGCTATGTATATACCACAGATAAAGAGAGGTTGAGAATGGTAATATAAAATGAACTGTGACTGTTTCTGGTAAATAAAACTACACACAGTGGTTAGTGTATTTCAGTGGATGTCAGATATGGGCCTTAATATAACAGTATTAAATCTTTTAGAGATCAGTGCTGATATAAGCAACGCAAACATTGGAGTAGGATAGTCTGTGGTGACATGGATTTGATTAGAGTCATTTGTAGTCTTGTGCTGTCGGGCCTCAGGTGTGGCCTAAGCCCTCCTGTCTCTGTCTGTCTAACAGTGATCAAGAAGTGTGTGTGTGTGTGTGTGTGTGTGTGTGTGTGTGTGTGTGTGTGAGAGAGAGAGAGAGAGAGAATAGCCAAGCCACATGTTAAGAAGAGGGTACATGCCCCTAGGGAAAGGCTCTCCTATTCAGTCCTGACCCGTACCAGATGGGATCTATTCTGTGTGTGTGTGTGTGTGTGTGAGAGAGAAGGGGGCTTACATTTAATGAATGCTACACCTCACACTCCCTTTGATTAAAATGTGATTTGGATGAGGCTGCTGGGGAAAATCTTGAATAAATGAAAGGAAGCCAAAATTACATTCACTGCTGGTACATTCATCAAGACTTAATGACAAGCATACAGCATATCTATTGTATGTACTGTTATAGAAAAGATTTGACATGGTAAATGTGTCCTACATGCAAAAGTAAATGTGTTGAATGTAGAACATGTAGGTATGTCTAGACATTCTGTTATATAACACTCACCTGCCTGAACATCAGAGATAAACCAGTGCAGCCGCTGCTCTGAGAGACACACAAGCATGGAGGCGTACACACATGGGTGAGGTTGCATGTATAGTGTGAAGGCAAGAGACAAAGAAAGAGGAGGAGTCTGTTTTTAGAATCTGGAGCTATGAGGGCGAAAATAAGAGAGAAAGACTGTCAAAATACAGAGAATACAGCCTTCATCATGTAAAATATGGAAGTAGCCTCTATGCCCATCCTCATCCAAGTAAACAGATTAAAATAAATACTACATATAAAAAATATACACATATTTTTATTTGTATGTATTAAAACATCTTAATTCTAAATGTGAATGAAATGCTTGAATATAGCCCAATTCCTCCTTGGAAATTTCTACTTATTACTCATAATTACAATGATATGTGTTCAGGTGGTTTTTGGTCAGAGAGAGTGGACACCTTGATAAATCTTTTTGTTACTTTTGTTTTAACATTTCAGCACAAAATCAATATCTGTGCACCAGAAAACTTGTTAGCTTTGGTGCTATTTGTCATCAGTATAATGCTTGTTGTGCAAAAATAACATTTATGCAAACCTGAACTGTACAGTTAACGCGCAACCATATATGTGCTGGGCCATCCATCCATCCATCATTTTCGGCTTATCCGTGTCCGGGTTGTGGGGCTAACAACCCAAGCAAAGAAGACCAGACATTCCTATCCCCAGCCACCTCTTCCAGCTCATATGGGAGGATTTGAAGGCATTCCCAGGCCAGCTGAGAAAGATATAATCTCTCCAGTGTGTCCTAGGTCTTCCCTGAGGTCTCCTCCCAACTGGACATGTCCGGAACACCTCATCCGGGAGGCACCCAGGAGGCATTCGTCACCATCTCTTCACCCTATCTCTAAGGGAGAGTCCAGACACCTTACGAAGAAAGCTCATTTCAGCCGCTTGTATCTGTGATCTCATTCTTTCGGTCATTACCCAAAGCTCATGTCCAGGTGAGGGTTGGAATGTAAATCGACCGGTAGACAGAAAGCTTTGCCTTTTGACTCAACTCTCCCTTCACCAAGACAGACCGGCACAGAGCCCGCATCACTGTGGCTGCTCAACCGATTCGTCTGTCGATCTCCCGCTCTCTCTTACCCCCACTTGTGAACAAGACCCTGAGATACATAAACTCCTCCACTTAAGGCAAGGACATCCTCCCAACCTGGAGAGAGCAATCCACCTTTTTCCGGCTGAGTATCATTGTCTCGGATTTGGAGGTATTGATTCTCATCCCAGATGCTTCACACTCAGCTGCAAACTGGTCCATCGAGAGCTGGAGGTCCTGATTCGATGAAGCCAGCAGGATCATATCATCTGCAAAAAGCAGATATGGAGTCCTGAGGTCACTAAACTGGACACCTTCCCCCACATGGCTATGTGAAATTCTGTCCAAAAAAATGATGAACAGAATCGGTGACAAAGGGCAGCCCTGGTGGAGTCCAATGTTGGTCCAGCTGGTCCAGTGTTCCACAACCAGGACGGAACCCACATTGTTCCTCCTGAATCTGAGATTCAACTATCAGTCTGACTTTCTTCTCCAGCACCCCTGAATAGACTTTACCAGGGAGGCTGAGAAGTGTGATCCCTCTGTAGTTGGAACACTCTTCACCCTCCAGTCCTCTTTCTTGAAAATAGGGACCACCATACCCGTCTGCCAATCCAGGGGCACTGCCCCCAATGTCCATGCGATGTTGCAAAGATGTGTCAACCAAGACAGCCCTGTAGCATCCAGAGCCTTGAGAAACCCAGGGGTGGATCTCATCTACCCACGGGGCCTTGCGACCGAGGAGTTTTTTTCACTACCTCTGCCACTTCACTTCAGGCTGGGCCTGATTGAAAAATTGCACTATTAAAATACATCTGCATCTAAATAAATAAATAAATAAATAAAAATAATAATAAACAAAAATAAATAAATAGAACAACCTAATTCTCTTCACCTTTCTGATAGTCTGTTGCTCTTACGATGCCTTTAAGACTGATATGTACGGTAGATGACCTCTGCTCTAATTGGCTGAATTCTGTTGTACATCATTGAAAAGATCTTCTTGAAAAATATCTCCAAAAGAAAAGATGCTGCTGTACAAGATACCAGGGTTCTTGTACTATACAGTATAATGCCCTTATATGCACTCACTGTATGCAAAATGACAATCACATTTGTTTTAGGCTACATTCACATTACAGCCACACTGCTCAAATCAAACTGCTTTTTTGCTCAGATCAGATTTAACTATCCTGACGGTTCACTTTCACAAATGTAAATGATCTGTATCTGTCTGTAATGTGAACCAATCTGTCCCTGAAACGCCTCGCATGCGCACGTTTGAGGATGTTTGAGGGATCTGGCAACCCTGTATATGTGAGATGACAGATTTTAGTAAAACTGGTAAAACAGACGTGTTAGTAACTGATGTGTGATGGTGTTTTGCTCAGGAGGACAGTAAAAAGGTGGTGGACTGTACACTATCAGGTGAGGAAGGTGAATAAATGCCAACTGGCTGCTTTTGCTGTTTTTACAGCTACGTGAATAAACGAGAGAAGCCAACACTGGCTCACCCACTACGCACATGTGTACAAGCAAAAAGATATGAAATCTGATCTGACTGTCACATTCAAGTCACATGTCCACGGATCGGATACTTATCTGATCTAGAACCACATATGAAAGTGACTAGAAAAGATGGGATTTGACGCCCACACAGCCCTGAAAACATCAGATCTGAGCCACATTAAGGCAAAAGGTCAGATTTGAGTCACTTCGGCCTGGTAATGTGAACATAGCCAAAGTGTAAAGTAAACCACTTTAAACTGAGATGATGAATAAATGTAAATGTGCCATCAGAAAAACAATGAATTCTGCTTTGGCTGTTTTCTTTCAGTACATATATGAGTGAATAAATGGTACGTTGTTAAAATTCACCCATATATATCAAGTGAAATGAGTGAGGATCAAGAGGTTGTCTGGATGGAATTGCTCTTACACATGATGTCAAAGTCTATACATCACCAACTTCCAAATGTTCTGGGCCCTTCCTCGGGGCATCCTCTTTTATGACTGCTGTGTGAAAGAAGCTGCCAGCTCTGTGATGATATCTATTTACAGAGTACAAATATCCATCCACAGAGGTGTCTGGTGGTGTCATTTCTCTGAACTGCTCCACAGTGCTCTGAGCGAGCTGATGAAACTGTAACTACAGTGCAAGACATAGAGGGTGAGAACAGTACCTGTTATTCCAGGAGGGGACAACTGTGAAGACAATGCAGGATCTATTTTAATCACATATTGAAGCTCGTTAACACAATGAACAGCCAATTAATGGGCTTATGTGGTCTCTGACACTGTATAACCTATAGATAATGTACAGATCCAGGTGCTATGTGAGTATGTTGTGTCAACAGGTCAGTGATTGGCTGCTGTTTCTCTGACTGGGTGATATTTCTGTCACCTCAGAAGAGAGAGAGAATGAAACAGGAAGCTCATTTCTATTGGCCAGCCGCCACTGATACAATGTCATACAGCATCATAAACAACAATGCCACTTGACATTATTTAATAACTTGATGCGGTTTACGGCAAGTGTGTATGATGACTTACGATTGCACAAGGCTAATGATAAGTACAAATGGTTAACAACACTAATCAATCAATCAATCAATCAAATTTATTTATAAAGCGCTTTTTACAACTGATGTCACAAAGCAGCTTTACAGGGTTAGTAATAACAGACATCAAATCATTAATCCCTAATCCCCGGTGAGCAAGCCAACGGTGACAGTGGCAAGGAAAAACTCCCTCAGAGCTGGAGGAAGAAACCTTGGGAGGAACCAGACTCACATGGGGG
>BRDA01092318.1:0-12955 GCA_036984385.1 Crenuchus spilurus
TGTCTGACTTGTTCTCACAAACATGTGTCTGCTTACTTATAAAGTAAATATGCATGTCATGTTAGGGGGAAACAAAATCTCATTATATTTGCATTCATTGTTAAGTAAAACAAAACTAATTTGTCATTTAAAACTGTTTTTATACCTTAATTAGGCAAAGTATCCTGGGAGATACAAACTACATACATTTTTTTTTTCAAAAATATGTTAGGTGCATTTGAGGTGAAAAGTTATTAATTTTACTCGTTTTCCACTCCTGTCTGTTTAAGAGTTAAACTCATGTGCAAGCCACTGTTTCAGAATGACTTTGACCAACATTGTACATGAAGAGGACTCATCTAGATCACAGCCGCACAGTGTGAGGTTCAAGGAATTTTCCGCACATATATTAGCAGCAGGAGGACCCCTTAGGGCATTTTCACCAATGTGTGTGTGACACCCAAGGGGAATTAAACAGAATTTGGAAAATTCTGTTCTGAATGAGCAGAGTAAGGATAACATCTAAGCTGCAGAAGAGATGCCAAAGCTCAGAGCAGCCAACCAGCTGTCAAAGTCAAGAGAGATGTAGGGAAAGTCCAGACTCCCAAGAATAAGTACTAAGGGGAGAGCCAGGGGTATGAAGATTTCTGAAAGGGTGATGGATGAATGTATTAGGCTAATAGATGGAAAACATCAGCTGAACATTAATTCTATTAGTAGGTTATGATAAATTACTTCACGTTCAATATTTTTATGCCCTTTGTTAGATTGAGGTTCTTCAAGGACAGCCCTTTCATCAGTATTTTCCTAGTTTACGCATGGTAAATTGGTGTTTGCGTTGGCCTGCTGCTGCTGTCTCCCTACACATTGGTGCTGAGAAAACAGGTTTCCATGGTTTCCAAGGAGACAAGGACAAGAAAAAGGGAGGAAAAAAAGCTTCTCATCTGTTGGAGTGTTAGAGATACAGCAGCAACTCTAGAGCAGATATTATATGAGCAGCATAAATTACAGGACTATAAGGAATATCATCCATCTAATATCCATCTAGATCTTACATATGGAACTTGAATAGTAATAAAGATAAACTGAACATCCCAGGCCACATGTACACTGCAGTATTACAGATCTGCCACTCATCTTTCACCCTATCAAAGTCTAATTAGCTTAAACCACTCTCCGTCACTGCTGTACAAGAAGATTGTGAACCAAGCTATTCCAAGATTTAATCAAGAGTAAACAGCTCGGACACGAGTGCAGAATCACCCACTTGACTTTTTATTATTTAATATGAAACCTCATAACTCAGAGACTGGTGCTCTTCATTTGTCAGAGATTTCACATTCTTTGTGTTATTAGTGCTGCAGTCAAGAGTGGTCAGGTGTTGACAGGCTCAAGTGACCTCATAAATCATTAAATAAAGAACGACCTCATGAAAGGCCTGATTTTTCTCTCCTGCCCTAATCCGAGGAGCAGATGAAATCTAGCTGACAGCACACGACAGAGCATCCCCAGGGGACTAATTTGAGACACGTATACATTCAGCCTTTACTTCCCATTTAAGTGGAGTCTGATGCCTAATGCCAACCGTTGCCAAGGTGATAAGCGATGCCACCATCTGTCACCCCACCCCTTCAATTCTGCCTCCCAGCAATAGTCTCAGATGTGCAATGGCACTAATTTTTCAAGAAGAGTGAATGGTGTTAAATATATCGGTTTTATTATTATGGTATGTTGAACCAAAATAAGCCTCCTTTATCCTGGTTGCTGGAATACAGTAATCACAGCAACAATTACAGCTTTAAAACCATTTTTATTAAACAATAGAAAGTTAAAATATATTAACAACTACACTGATATCAAGAGAGCCCTGAAATCTGACAGGATGTACATGTAATTAAAGAGCATTGTCTCCCCCTGTCTGCTGAAGGCACAATGCATCACGCTGAAAAACAAGAAACGACTTTAGGCTAACTTTAACGGCCTGCTTTTAAGACTGAAAACAAAGTGTACTGCACAGTGAGAGAAGATAAATAACAGCGAAGTCTTGTGTAAATAACTTAGGGAATCAAACAGGTTTTCACACTCATGTCATACCAGTTTTAAGACAATTAATTATTTTTACAACAAGCTTCAAACACGTCACCTCATTCTTCTTTTGTTACATCACATTAATTTAAGCTCAGTAAGCAAATCTGTCCATACACTCAGTCCCTGGACCTCAAAGTCCCCATCCGCCTGCTTCAGCACCAGCAGTTCTTTCTCCATTTCCTGTTTTGATGATGAACCTGAACTCCATAATGACTTATAATGATCCACCAGTGTCTTAAAAGACCCCGCACTGGAACACTGCTGTACCCATGCCCCACCATTCACATCATACTCCAAGGAAGATGCCCATTTCTTCAAAATGTCCAAGTAAAGGAGCCTAAATTTTGGCCATTGCTGGGAGAGTTTGGAACACAGTTCAAGAGGTAAAGACTGACACATGGAGAGCAGCAAGTCGTGGTGGTCTTGCAGCCAGTCTAAGAGTAAGTGTGAGGTTGTGACGTCATCATCTGTGCAGCCAATCAGAAGCGCCGCTGCTAAAACTTTAGAGAAATGGTCCAAACATCCACTATCCGGAAGTACACCATCCAGCAATGCCTTCGCATCACTGTCATCGCGCTGGACCGCGTGAAGTCTCTGTAAAAACATCAGGCTTTGTACCCATGTGCCAGCGGTCAAGCCATTGTGGTTTAATGGAAATGAGCCCAACAGCGTACAAGCTGATTTACAGCTAATGAGACTGGCAAGGTCTGAGGTGCCTCCATCATCTTCAAACTTCTCAAAAATGGATTTCAGAACCGAGTGAGGGGTCGCTGGATTTCTTAACAAGTTAATAAATAACCTGTGGCGACACTGAGCCAAGTCAGCAAGGCTGAAAGACTGATAACCGGGTAAACACTCAGAGAGGCGTCCGTTTGTCAGGCGCAGGGAGTCCTCCAGCGCGTGCCGGATAGAGGTGTTGGAGTGGAGGCGAGTGTAGACATGCTCGCAGTATCGCGCCCACTGAAACGCCCTGTCAGCCGTCTGAACATCCCACTCACCCACAAACTCCGTCTGAGAAACAGCCAGCAACTCCACTGTGCTGCCCAAGTTCTTTCTCACGTCCTCCATGCGGCGCTGCTCCACAACTCCGGCTCACTAAGCACAAAACCTCACCTTCGACATGAAATGAAACGTGAAGGGAAGCTAATAAAAGTAGCAACGCTCCACTCTTTCACAATGTAAGTTAGCTAACAATCACAACATGGACCTTCTGTGTCCAGTTTAACGCTCTATATATAAAAACGACGAATTCTGCTTAAAAGCACCCCGAGAGAGACATGATAAAACCACGAGCAGCAGGTAAACAAACTGATTCCCGCCTCTTCTGTCCTAGAGCGTGAGGCATGCTTCAAAATAAAAGTCTTCTACAACTTCTCGGCATTCTCATACAGTACCACATAAAAACTTATATATCATTAAGAGTTCATCACTGTTCGTAATTTAATCTACAAAGATCAGCTTATATTTTTATCCATTACACATAAAATCTTCAAGAGTTTTTGTTTTACTGTTAATCAGTATGAGTCGAATATTTCATTTCATTAATTCAATATATAATTTAATCAACATCAACATTAAAACAAAAAAGGCTTGCAAATGTAACTTATGTTGTAAAATATAATTCATTATTAATTAAATTATGAACAAAAAACATTTTTGAGATGCACTATTAGGTAGGAGCGGCAAGTTAACAGACCAATTTGGAAGCTAGTGGGAGCCATTTTTCAAAATAAAAGACTTTTAAGAACGTCTCCAAAATTCAAGTTTCTTTATCAGTGGTATAATTAAAAAAATGACACAAACTAGCAACTTACTCGAACTGTAAAGAAAAATAATAGTTATCTATCTATCTATCTATCTATCTATCTATCTATCTATCTATCTATCTATCTATCTATCTATCATTATTATTATTATTATTATTATTATTATTATTAATTCGAGATGTGTCTTTAGTTCTCTACTGAGAGTTATCAATTAATAGTTGCACTGGAATTGGGAAGAGATAGTCCTGAGAGGAGTGAAAGAGTGAGTAGCAAGTCCTCCAACAGCACATCAGTCCAGCCTCCCTGTCAGACCCCTGCTGCCGACGCAGCTCAGCAGAGAGAGAGCACCGAGCACACAACACACGGCTGCTCTGCTATGTCAGTGGGAACCCCGCGGCTCAGCGTTAACGGGGGAAGCGTGGACACCGAGCGGAGGAGAACAGCATGAACACAGACAACCAGGAGACGCACCGAGCAGGGCTGAGCTTTCTCAAAGAGTCGCGCACTTCAGAAGGTGAGTGCAGAGCTTAGGAAGCACTTAAAGTGACTCCACTTCTAACTTACTTAATTATTTAATGTTGTTTATTTGTCACCATGATTTAATACAATTTCTGATTAAATAAAAATAGAAATGGCTTCATTTTAACTGGAGGATCATGAAGGAAAACTAATTAAAACTTAAATGTGTAGTTTTTCTCTTTCTGGCATTTTTGGACTTTGCTATGGACAATAAGCTATTATTGAGCCAGTTTTAATTAGTTGATTACATTTATTAGTTCGTGTTAATTAATTAATTAGTTTAATTAGTTAATACTGGGACCTCTCCTGTCATTTATCATATAAAAATAATATATGAATTTCCTGTAGTATTGTTCTGCAGCATGTGATGCAATATAATGTAAAGTAACACATAGTGACCTGTAATATATTGTGCAAATACTGTTAGCGTAGACAAGGGTAGACAGTCTCAACTCATCTTTATCTCTTTCTCGCTCTCTGAGCTCATGCAGTGCATAATAACAACTCTTCCCTCCTCTGAGTAGCATGTCTACATTTTGGGTGGTCACAGTTTTGTTGAATATTACAGATGGAGGGAATATATTTGGGAATATGAACACTGTCTGGGTAGTTCACCATGCCACACTTGTGGCTTCTCTGTAAAAGTGACAAAATAGCAGCAGTCCTGGCAGAATATGTGCATAACAGCAGCTTTTAAATATTAAAGTTGTGGTAAAAACTGAAGAGGCACAATGTCAAGAACACAGTCTGTCTTGAAAGCAATGTTTAGCCTTTTTTCACTTTTTAAGACAGTGGAGTTGCACACTGTCCTTTCATGTGAGCAATTAAGTGGTTACTGCCTTTAATAGTGACAATAAAAGCAGAATCTCCAGTAAAAGTCATTAAATCCAGTCTGTTAAATTCTGTACCAGGTATTACAGGTCACAGGATGGCACTGTCAACATCCCCATGCTTGTTTGAGCAAATGTTAAACTGTACCCTTTTCAGGCACGTCTTTCTATGTGTGTTTGCTTAATAAACTGGAAGCTTCAGATCTTTTTAAAGTAATGAAATAAGAGACTGAAGGCATATTTTCCTCTTAAAATTTATAGACAGGACTAAGAATTCATGAAGCAATGGTCACAGGCATAATGAAGCATATTAAATAGCCAGTGTCGACTGGTGAAAAAATTTGTAGGTGGGCTGTTTAAGCCATATTCAGTCAACTATCCCAATATTCCTGAAAACACTAACTATTAAAGACTAATAGTTAATGAAAACTGTCATTAAATGTAAATGTGAAAAAATAAAATACAGTATGTATCGTTAGATTACCAACTGAGTCTGGTTCACTAACATATAAAAAACAACACTATTAAGCAAAAACACTATTAAGACTAAATATTAGCATTTCTAGAGACATGTATTACATCAACAATGTCAGACATTCCTAAAACTACTGACCTACTATGCTGGGGGTGATAAATTAAGCATTTTATTCAACAAATTGGAGGATGCTGATTGGCTAAATTTATGTTGTATCTTGTGTCAGCAGGTCAGTGATTGGCTGCTGCTTCTCTGATTGGCTGATATTTCTGTCACCTCAGAAGAAAGAGAGAATGAACCAGGAAGCTCTTTTCTCCCCAAAATATTTGATATATTACATGTTAGTGTGCATGTTTAGCACAGACAGACTTAAAATATGTAGATATTAATTATTTATAAAATGTCCACCAATAAGGGTGGCGCCCTAGTGCCCTCTGATGGCCAGCTGCCACTGTTTATAAACTTGTTTCAGCTCTTGAAGGCATAGTATAGTTAAGCAGCGCTCATTACATTAGTAAAGGCAATGTTTATATATAGAAGCATGACTGTTGTATATGGTTCTTTATAGAACATCCTAAAACATGGTTTTATACTGAACCTAAAAAGACTCAGAGAAACCTGTTGTGGTACTATGTAGAATGCCAGTCCTAATAGTGTACAGACTTTACTAAACAATAGACAGATGTCTTAAATATGTATGTGGAAAAATAATGATTTCAAGGGCCAGTAAGGACATCAGGAGCACGCCGCATGTATTTGTTCCTGTTGGGAATGATGCAACATTCAGCTCATGTAATTAAAACAGTCTATTGAACAGGAGGGCATGCTGTGATAGCTAACTTACAGTTTCCTCTCTCCTTCTTAGTCAAGGTTAATGTTAAAAGTTAAATAACAGAGATCCCAACATTTTTAACCTTATGCACCCGCATCTATTCTTTGCATTCAGAGACTTATTACTGTCTTATTTTCTATGATACACACAAATGAAAGGTACAAGATACAGGATTTGTTAATTATTTTGCTTTAAATAAACCACATACAACATGACTATAATCAGGATTAAGTAGAAGATAATCGATGGATGAATAGATGGATAGTTAACATGCCATATCTTTATGGAATGAGCATTAAAAGACATTAAAGATGTTGACTGAACATTGAAATGTGCAAATTCTTCTTCACAGTCCTTTAATGACGTGTTAATAAATCCCACATAGAAATAGAAGTGAGCTTCCCATTTTTATTCTGCTTAAGTTCTCACAAATCTTGCAAGATGAACCTACATAAAGTCCCTTTAGTGCTGTGCAGCTTAAAAAAACTTGTGCAACTTGTAAAATGTAAGCATGTGTTACTTGCTTCTACAAAAACCATCAAAAATTTACATTCATTTCCTGCAGTTACAACAAAATGTGAGCATTCAGAAGGCACTGTCACTATGATCTGAGGATCACAAGTTTGAATCCTGATAACGATTGTGCTGCTTGCCATCAGTAGTCAGGGCACAAGAGAGCAAAATTGGCCTCTGGGCTGGTAAGATGGCACTCTCTTTCCAGCACTACTAAGTAATGCTGATGAGGTCTCCTTTGTTTCCTCATGTCCACTATCATCTGCTTGGTCTTGTCTGTGTTGAGGGCGAGGTTGTTGTCTGTACACCATGTTACCAGACTGCTCACCTCCTTCCTGTAGGCTGCCTCATCTCCGCCAGTGATACAACCTACCACAGCAGTGTTGTCAGCAAACTTCAGGATGACGTTGTTGGGGTGGGAGGCGACAGTCATGGGTGAACATGGTGTAGAGAATGGGGCTGAGGACACAGCCCTGTGGAGTACCAGTTCTGGTGGTGATGCTGGCTGAGGTCCTATTTCCAATCCTGACAGACTGAGGCCTGCCAGTCAGGAAGTTCAAAAGCCAGTCACAGAGAGTTGGGTGTAGTCCGAGAGATAACAGTTTGTGTGTGAGTTTGTGAGGGATGACCGTGTTGAAGGCAGAGCTGTAGTCTATGAAGAGTATCCTGACATAGGAGTCCTTATTTTCTAGGTGGGAGAGGGAGACATGAAGGGCAGCGGCAATGGCATCTGAGGTGGACCTGTTGGCCCGTTAGGCATATTGCAGGGGGTCTGTAGTGTTTGGTATACTGCTCTGAATGTGGGGTAGCAGCACTCTCTCGAAGCACTTCATAATGATTGGAGTGAGTGCTATTGGCCTATAATCATTCAGTCAGGATGGTGGGTTTTTCTTGGGGAGGGGGACAATTGTGGTAGTCTTATAACAGGTGGGAATGGTGGATTGTCTGAAGGAAAGGTTGAAAATGGAGGTGAAAACCTCAGCCAGCTTGTAGGCACACACTCTGAGAGCCTGCCCCGGAATGTTGTCAGGGCCAGTAGCTTTGTGGGGTTTGGTTCCTCTCAGGGCTTTGTGTACTTGGGCTGTTGAGACGAATGGTGAGGGGGAGGGTGGTTCAGTGATGTGTTCAGTTCACTGATCAGTTGTCAAAGAGGCAGAGGTTGACTTCATATGCATCGGAGGAGGCCTGTGTTAGTCTGCACCGTCCTGTAGTCAGAGACATTACAAGTGATGGTGTGTATAGGCCTTTCTCATGGATGCTTATATATTCTTGTATTTATTTGTCTTGTATGTGGTTCATGTGTACGTTTAGTAATATTTTTGACAATAGTATTGTAGAGACTAGTTCTACAAATGTTATTGCTGCACATAAGATCTAATATTCAGTTATATTAAAATACTACTGGCCAGTAGATTTGATGTGTACTGCCATGTTGACATTTTTCTGTTTGCTTAAGGCAGTAATATGTCTGCCCCGTAACATCCTGCTCTGATTCTTATCTTTAGTTTAAATTGTTTTGTCTTGTTTAAGCAAACAAGGACACAGAAAGTGCAGTCATACTACTTAATATGCAGAAGTTCTGACACCTGATTACTTACATTATATCAGTTTTCTTAATAAAAACAAATGTAGCAGGTTTAGAGTGTTCAGTTAAAGGCACAATAAGTCATTTTCACCAATGATTTCTCTTCAGGATGTGAAATATTTACTATATACTAACACATAGAGCCTTAAGGTGTCAGGGACTCTGTTCTAAACCCGTCTGTGGAGCACAAACTGGTTTATTCAGGGACTTTAGTTTGACTCTTCATCTTCTTCCATGAAAGCAAAGTTTGTCCTAATGTTATTGGCTCAAAACACTCAATATATATTTAAAAACAGAGAAGATGAAGGTAAAACAAATGGTATATTCCAGTTAAATGTCTGTAATCTCAAAACAGATTGTATTACTGGCTGTGTGTACAGATTTGAACACAAACATTACCTTCTAATTAGTTTTGTGTCAGAAATGTCTTCTTATAACACAACATGTATTAAAATAATGATATTTTAGGTTGTTTAGAGTCTAATTCTTCCCTAAATCTACATAAGCAGGTCAGTTTAGAAGAAAGGTTTGAAAGGACAGTCCTCACATTGTTGCTGAGGGCCTGAATGGCTGGCAGTAGTGAGCTCCTGTTTTTAGGGAACTCACCTGAATGCCAGAGCAGAACTGACCTGCCAAGCCTGAGGTGGTCAGTCCTTCAGTTTCACAGAGTCCAGTTTCCTTTTGAGAGACACACTGATTGCATTTCTTTCTTTCTTTCTTTCTTTCTTTCTCTTTCTTTCTTTCTTTCTTTCTTTCTTTTTCTCTCTTTATTTCTCTCTCTCTTACACACACAGACTCTCTCTTTTGCATATGCACACACTCTTTCACACACATATACACACTCTCTCTTTTACACACACACACACACACACACACACACTCTTTCTCTGTCTTACACACACATACATACACTCTCTCTCTCTTACACACACACACACACACACACACACACACACACACACACACGCTCTCTCTCCCTCAAAAACAACCAGATGCATACATCTCTCAAATTGTTACAGAGAGTAAAGCAGAATTGTGCTACTGAGTTAAGAAAACTGATGGCTTAGGCCAATACATCCTCAAACCTCAACTAACTGTATTGAATGATCACTTATCAAACTGAACCCTCTTATAATTAAGTCATATCTTTATCAAATCATTTTTGAATCGCATCGTATCATGAACAGGAGTGATTTGTATCACATCGTATCGACAAGGGGTTTCAGTGTATCGCAGTTATATCGTATTGGTGGCAGTGTATCGAGATGCGTATCGAATCGACCTTAGTGGTCAAGATATACATCCTTAATACACACTCTCTCACACACACACACACACACACTAATCAGGCCAGTGAAAGGGCAAATCCAGCAAAGTGGACAATAGCAGCATATCTGCTGGACTTTCTTGCTGAGGGACAAGCAGATCACTTCAGTTTTCTTCAGTCTTGTGGGGTTGCTCAGAGTTTTACAGTGTAACTGCAGTGTCTGTCAAAAGCATCATTACTGGTAATACAAATACAGTTAAAGTAAAAATAAGGTTTAAAATATTTTTCCTCATTTTATTTCTTTTCTGTTAGCTTTGTCATTGTGAGGGTTTCAAAATAAAAAGCAGAAACTGTTCCAGCTTAGTTCTGATATCAAAAAAATACTTTTACTGAATAGAATCTTAATAATGATTTACAGGATGTCTTGTTCTACAGTTTCTTTACTGAACAAAACATTTTTACACTTTGTAATCAGCACACAGAAGGTCACGACCTCCACTCAAAGTCTCAGATAGCTCTGAAATAGCTTATGAGATGAAATGTTCAGTTGTAGCTCCTCACACAAATATGTTACTGTGTGAAGGTCGTTTGAGTCAGGAGAGAACTGCCTGTTGCTTCAGAGGAGGCTTTGTGCTCAGTGCTCAACATGAAAGAAAAAGACCTACAAACAGCGAATGAAAGTGAGACTTAACCTGGAAAGTGATGAAGGAATTTGGAAAGAAGGCCAAAGTCTGCAAAGAAAGAGGACAGAGGGGATGATCAGAGGAGAGAGAGATGTAGATAGCCATGAGAAAGTGAAAATGGTTCAACAGAGACAGAGTGCACTCAGGTCTTGACCTTTCTACGGCCCTCATGGTGTCTCCTACACTGTGTTTGGATAGCCATCACTGTTTGGTCTGAGCTTTTTTTTATCTCTGAGGTTAGAAGAGGCTGAAATGAAGTTTTAAATATGTTTATGCATATAAGATGAGGCCACAAGTTTGCATAAATACTCAGTCCTGCATGATCATATGTGCTTGGTCTGATGTAGGATGCTGTGTCTATGATGGACTTGTTCATACAGTCAAACTACGTGACTGACATGCAAAGTTTTTTACTGTTTTGGTCTCCTCTCTCTCTCTCTCTCTCTCTCTCTCTCTCTCTATCTCTCTCTGTGTCTCTCTCTCAGGTCAGTAAGGAAGGAGCACTATGTGTAGCTCTTTGAGCTCTAAGCAGCAGCCGGCTGGCCCCGGTCTGACTGACCTGCAGCTGTACAGCCAATGGCTAGCAAGCAGACATGAGGCCAGTCTGTTGCCTATGAAGGAGGACCTCGCGCTGTGGCTCACCAGCATGCTGGGTAAGCAAGAGTTTGCAAGTCAGGAGACGGAGATGTTTCAGATTCTTTCAAAGTACTCTCACAGAGTCAATCATACTTTCAACAGCAGATAAACAAATAATCAGACTAAAGAAGATGGAGGTGGTGGAGGAGGAGGAGGTGATGATCAGCAGGGAGGAGAAGGCTAAGAAGAACAAAAAGAAATAAACATTAAAAAGGAGCCAGAACATTAAATGCAGATTTGAAGCATCATCCTGGCTCTGCAGAACCTGGATTACTCCAGTAACAATAAAGCCCTGTGTCAATGTCACTTCTGTTGGTAGACCATCTGACATCAGGGTGTCTGGTGGAGAATATGCTGTGTGCGTTGAGGAGGATGTGTTCGGATGGAGTTCATGATCATTAGCATAGCTCACAGCCTGACCTGCTACAGTGTGTGTCTTAGGCAGGATTAAATACATTTGGTGTGATCATCTCCTCAGCATATTAAATACGTTCCTGTTTTAGTTCAAACTTAATTTAATGCATACCAGTGACCTTGTTTTCATATATTTCCCAGTGTTTACTCAGAGCACCACACTGAACCCCAGCAGTGATTCAGGACCATGAGACAGATTACGAGAAGAAGAATGGTGGTGTCATGGATCTGACTTAGGCTGAGCATGTGTGTGTGTGTGTATGTGTGTGTGTGTGTGTGTGTGGAGTGGGATGTCCATGGAATGTCTGGCAGCAGGCAGCGTGTGCACAGCCAGCAGAGGCAGAAGCAGTTCCTCTGGTCAGCCTGGAGCCACAGCGGACCACACAAACCACTTATTGAACTCATCTGCACAGCAAGTGCCTTATTGAACATTTAAACTCATTAGTGGTATGTGTGGATGCCTCTAATGGGACATAAAGGCACATATCTGTCCTCAGATGTGTGTGAGGAGTGTGATGTGTGTGCACAGCTGGTGCAGATACCACTGCTCTGTGGGGGCTGCTGTGCAGAAGTGACAGATGACTGTATGAGCTCTGCTCTGAAAAAAGTAATTCTATTGAGTATATTTGATTAAAATGTGTGCATTCACTAATTGGTCACTTTATTAGGTACACATACAATGATGCAACAACTTGTGTGTTTAGGGTCGTTGTCTTGTTGTATGACCCACCTTGAACAGATGTCCTGACATTTTCCTTCAGAATTCTCTGATATAATTCACAATTCATTGTTCCATCAATGATGACAAGCCGTTCTGGCTCAGATGCAGCAAAATAGGCCCAAACCTAATACTACTACCACCATGTTTCACAGATGGGATGAGGTTTTTATGCTGGAATGCATTTTCCTTTCTCCAAGCATAACAATTTTCATTTAAACCAAAAAGTTATATTTTGGTCCCATCCGTCCACAAAACATTCTTCTAGTAGTCTTCTGGCTTCTCTACATGATCTTTAGCAAACTGCAGATGAGCAACAATGTTCTTTTTGGAGAGCAGTGACTTTCTCCTTGTATCTACACTTATTGTCCATTTTATCAGCTCCACTGACCATATAGGTGCACTTTGTATACTTTCTTAGCCTCCTTTCTTTCTGTTCTTCAATGGCCAGGACCTCTACAGAGGTATTATTTACTTGGTGGATGAATCTTGTAATGTATGACACTGACGTGGTGGTGGTGTGTTAGTGTGTGCTGGAGATTTTAAGCATGTAATCTCAGGGTGTGTCCGAATTCAGGGGCTGCATCCTTCGAAGGACCCGGCCTACCCAGTCTACGTAGGCCGGGTCCTTCGAAGGCCGCAAAGACCGG